>JASANE010021113.1:0-36990 GCA_030248225.1 Trileptium ribeirensis
TCAATAAAAAGGTTACAAAGGGGGAGCGAATCGTACTCTTATATCTAACCTAAGTTCCGGTTATAGTAAAGATATCGATTCAAGTTGATGTCCTTTTCCAACTGATTCTTGAAAGTTTCAAATTCGCTGAACATACGACTGAGCTAGGTAAACAGTTCCATATATCAACATGCCGCAGAACAAAGTTATTTATTGCTGTATTGGTGTGCCACTTACGTTTTACCAGTTTTTTCTAACCGTTTCCTCGTGCAGTGCTATTTTGCGAGAACATGAAAACGTTTTGACAAGCATTTACATCTCCGTTCAGACATTTAAAAATCATGCAAGGTTTGTGCAGACGCCCAACTCGTAAGGGGTTTCTGAGGTTTTACAGCGCTCTTTGTAACTATAGGACCACTGTTGTTTCTATAATTTAGTCTTCGAAAATATCTCTGTACGCGTTTGATTTTGTCTATCTCCATTAGGGATGGGTAACCAGACTGACGATGAATATTCCAAAAGAGGTCGAATATAGCATTTATAACAAAGCAGTAAGGCATGCGGGTCATAGTTTATAAAACAACGAAATTGCATGTTAGTAATACGATACGTTTTGGAAATGATTGTATTTATATGAGATTTAAAGTTTAGATCATAATTAACTATTACACCCAAATCTTTTACTTGATGCAAAGTGGGCAGCTCAATGCCATTTATACTATAGTGTACTTTTGGATTATTTTTACCAAGATGCAAAACTCCACACTTTGATGGTGATATGGCAAACTGCCACTCGGAAGACCAGTTCGACAGTAGGTTAAGTGCGTTTTGCATTGATACCTGAGAACAGTTATCTTTCTTATCAAAGGTAATATATATTTTAACATCATCAACAAATATTTTAAATGAAACATTGTTTCAACAACGTGTTACATCATTAATATATAACAAACATAAAATGGGTCCAACGAACGCTACCTTGCAGTACACCAGATCACATTTCGTGGATGAGACAGTGTTGTCAAGTTTCACTCGCAATTGTCTGTTATTTAGAAATGCTTTTAACCATCTTAGTACCGTCCCAGTAATACCAAAGGAAGGCAGTTTATGCATTAATTTAACATGAGATACAGTATCAAACGCTTTTGCAAAGTCAATATATACTATATCTACATCCTTTTTACAATCCAGAGCAAACGACCAGTCATGTACAGTTTACAATAGTTGAGTACAAGTGGATTTTTGAAGCAATGTCATCAATGTCAGCAATGTTTCTTGCCACAACTTCTGCAAAAGACAGTGGTTGTGATTGCTGAATGGCGGAGGCATTGTCTGATTGAGTTGCGGCATTTAAAGAGAGTTTGATCGCAGCAATTGATGACGTGATTTCATTCATTTGCGCTTGCCTGGCGCTAAAACTAGCATTAATGGTGTCCGGTTTGGCAGCCACAGGGGTTGTCTGGCGTGAAATGTTTTGACAGCTGCTACAAACCTCTTGCACAAAGGAATTTCCTTGTATTGCGGCAATGAGTTTTGCTTTAAGACCAGTACTTGAGTAGTGTATCCACCCATCGCAGCTATCACATGCGAAACAGTCGTCTCCACCCTCGCGTTGACATTCGCAGCACAGGGTTGAGCCAACAGGCCGTGTTGTGATCGAAGTTGCAGATGTGCTGAGCTGCGCTGCAGGATTTTGGATAGAGCGACATTGAGCGGTTGATTGTTTTGGACCCTGAACGTACTTGTTTTTCTTTCGAACTGCTTGTTGTGCCAGTTTGTTGAGGTCCCATTTCGCTGTGACGAACGGTCAATTTATAGGTGTTGTCAGCTTTAATTGTCGAAGTACGTATCTTCAGATATTTATCGACAGTAGCAATTTAACGTCCTTAAACAATAATTTTTATATAATATATGTCTGGTATAACGCACCAGAAACACATTCACCTTTTAAGTCTTCCTCCTGAATGCAATTGGGTTAAAACACTTGGGTCCAATATCGTAGAATCTTCTTCCTAGCGACCTAAGGGATGTGAATCTGACACGACTACAATTCACGAGCAGACTCAAAACATATTTATTTTGACACTCATCGTATTTGTAAAACACGCCTGTGTAACCTATCTCGAAATAGGCGCTACATAAGTGTTTACTATTATTGTTATTATTAAAGCCACAGTGCTTTTATCAGTGTCGACAGGCTTCGTGCTGATGTGTAACGACCGGTATAACAATAAACGGAAGTTTACATGACGCAAAATTCTTAAAACAAACCCATGGTTTTCAGGTTTCCAGTGTGAATTACTAAAAATATTATCTGTTTGAGTATGTCACACGTTAACTGATGTAAAAATTAAAAAAGTGTAGAGTTATTAAACTTCAGGGTAACATAGGTCTTATCCGTATTCATCATATTTTAGAAGTGAAAATGCTATACTGAAGGGCTATTTGGGTGTAGATATACATTGCTTCACACATAAGTATTGCATAATTTTTGGGACCGACTGTTTTTGACACATCGGTCGCCCGGACCCGGAGTTGTAATGTCTGGGCACCGGTTCTTTGTAACCCCTGGGCGTCCCACGCGTTCAATAGCGGGCCAAAATTCTCACCAATAAATCACATATGTACCAGAGATGGAACCGGGTCACTATACTCTGGCCCGGTAACTACCGTGACCCTAGTGACTGTGCAGTTACAAAAGCAGCCATTGCGTAATAATTCTGCGAATTGGTAAAAATGCCATTGGCGAGGAATTCATAACGAATCTAATTGTAGCTCAATAGTGTAAAGTCAATAATGATAAACTCCCAAAGTCACCTATACAGGTTTACAATTTTAAGGTTTCGAGGGCTTGAAAGTATTCTGTGAGCTCACGCGTATCGGCCTAGTGGCGCTAGACCCGCCTCCAATTTTCGTGCGTTGGCTCGTAAAATTTTGCATACCCACATCTCTGCCCTAGCCAGAGATTACGGTCCTGTACAAAATTTGGTAGTCTTTTGAAAAGCTTTGTCGTCATGTGGAAAAGCTTTTGCGCGAATTGCAAGCAGCTTAGATGTACTTGCATATGAAACCAGTGTGAAATTAACACGTTTGCTGTCGACGAATTTAAATCACGTTTCCAGGATTCAGGGCATATACGAATTGCACAAAGCGGGGTGTCCAATGGATAAGGAGGATGCATGTCTCATTGGTATCTTGAAATATTGAGGTGACAGTTTTAATCTTTTGTAGATTTGTAACTTGTTTAGGGGTCCAACGCTATCATGCGTACCGCCTAATAATCGGTATCAACGAAATTTCCTATATCTGCATGAGGTCATTTCCAACTAGATCTGTTTATAGATTATTGGCAAACTTCTGACATTGGCTCATATATTTTTAAGCTAATCAATCTTTACAGTTTTATAAATTTTGCTCATAGAATGATGGCTTATCATTTACAGATATCGGCAATTCATTAGATGTGTTTCTGGTTATAGTACTAAATATATAACCAAGCAGGAGCGTGCCTAGAATTTTGCTTTGCCTTAATTTACATCACAATATTGCTTCTGACTTACAGAGAATCGACTGTAGAGCGACATCTTCACATTCCGAAATTTGGTGGAGACGTTTACATCAAGGGTCTTTTGACTAAAAATTTTTGTTAACATCTGGAGTCCAAACGTCCCACTGTAACCAAGGACGTTTGTTTAATAGTTTGGCTCCTGTAACTATAAGTGATAACTGCGTATTTGTTTGTGCCATGGGTAAGAGTGAAGCGTTCACTTAGAAATACATCCATCTCGATCTTGACATATTTATCGTCGACATATCGAATCGTGTCAAGTTTTCTACCTTTAAATAATCGTGTATAACGTTTTGTCTCTCCAATCCCAAGCTTAATCTGGGTTCACAATTATACTTTTGATTTTTGTCCACTGCTACACGTGTCCAGTTTTCCCCATCTGTTATAAGGGGACTTGACATAATCCAAAATGTTAAGATTTCGAAATATATATAAGGCTCTAATGCATCTTGATTCATCTACTGCAGACAGGGGCGATGATCCCTAAAAATAGTGGGAGATGAGCATAATTTTTGTTTTGTTCTTATCTCCAGATCTTGCTTTCCGCGGGGAATACAACCTTCATCCCCCTCCCGGAATCGCCACCCATGGCTGCAGACAACATATGCCATAATAATAATAAGGCATTTGGATACGATATAACAATTGCTAAAAATACGATAATTTTTGAAATTATGAGGGTAAGACCTGAACATCTTTAATGCGTGAGTAAACTTAAGATGACCCCGCTAACCATCCTATTCTGTCATTACCGATATCGAATCGCAAACCCTTGTTACGGAAAACAGGCTTAATTTCATTCGGTTTTTCGCTAACTGAAAATTGGCAAAATCAAATTCAAGTGCCAGAAATGAGACCTGTTCGAACATAATTTTGGCGATTTCAGTTTGCAGAAATTCTGTTCCCTAATGTATTATCATTTAAATTTGGATTATACAGTGTTCGCGAACAAATTTAATGCAAAAGTGACGTCACAATCAAATCGACAAATTTTCGTTCTCAAACGTTTGGGTAATTTTGCTTCAATTTCGCGAACACAAAATGGTTAGATTTCAGTGTAACTGTATTCGCGAACAGTTTTACGTCGAATTTCAATTTACCATAAAACGTTCCGTATATTTATCCAAAAATACAAAATAGGATGGTTGCCAGGGTCATTTTAAGTTTAGTCGCGCATAACTTAGACTTAAATTCAGTAACATTTAAAGCACCGTCACGAAGCCTAGATGGCAATTTGTTCCTTGCGGACGGGCCGATGGACCAGAAACTGTTATTCCGTGTGACGTTAACGCGTAATACCCTTTCATTGGCTAAGCGAGTTGCAGTTGATCGGTGCAACATTTCAGCAATGTATGCAGGGCTGTGAGATGTCAGAGCTTTGTGAACCAGCAGGAGCACTTTGTATCGAATTTGCTGGTGTAGCTCATGCGGCGAAGGACTTGTCTGTTCGGAGCGTCGCGTTCCAGAAACAATTCTGGCCGCATTATGTAGTAAACAACGGACGGGTTGCAGATTTGACGTGGGCAAGCCGCAGTACGATGCGTTGCAGTAGTGTCGATCCGCGACATTACAAACGCCCGCACGATGCTTTTTGCCGTTTCGAATCCGACCAATTTCGCGGAGTTGCCAATTGCACAAACTTGATGTGGAACATAACTACCATGCGCGGAACATAACGCTAAACATTTCGAAGTCAATTGGTGCAGGACGAATATTATTGACCAGACTCAGTTTGTTCCGCCGTTCGTTTACTATAGGTTATGGCAAGCGCAGTACATCCAATCTGAAAATTAAAAAGCCTAAATTTTATTTTCAGATTTAGCAATTGTAAGCAGAATTTGAGATTCACATATTTACCGCAGGAAAGTAAGTATACGTGCGGCATAGATATTCAGATAACGCTGCGATGTCAGGGTGCTTCCGTGTCAGTCATAATTCTCTAAGATCGTCTATTCTTTGCGATTTAAGTAGCGGCATAAATATATGGATAAATATATCTAATTCAATACGCTTGTCCGCATGTAGCTACTGTGTGTTGCTAATTTCTACTTGAGAAAATATCTAGTATTTATGATATTGTTTCGGTTACACTTCTATTTTTAGACACAAATATACATTTGTAACCATTATATAACATAAAAATTTTCGATAGTTTTCTCAAGCATTAAGGTTAGGCTTGATATTAGATAAAATACAGTATTATTTGCGCTTATATAAAACCAAGACTGCATAAGTGACTCATTTCTGAGACGTTCAGTGCACAGATGCCCACGACCGATGATTGATCATGATCGATGAGTTTTAGCAGTGACCCCCTAGTTTTGAGGGTTTTGGATGAGCGATTGTCATTACAAATAAGTACTGTCAAACAAGGGATTATATTACAGTGCCTTAAAGTATCATTATGTTTCCTTATTCTCTTTTGATAATATGGACCTATAGAAACACTGAAAGTCATTAATTAAACTTTGTTTTACAAAACTGCACGAGTGAAATGATTAGGCATGTTATCGAAATTGTGTTTAAGTCATATGTAAACGAGATATTACATTTAGGCAGTAAGTAGCAACGCTCTTTGGAAAATGTGTAAGCATTCTACATTTCGATTGGTTGGCAAGGCACAGGTTTACCAAATAAATGATTTTACTTAAAACCTGCCAAATTGACCGCAAGATCTATAAGCGAGAGCGACCCAGAGACATAAAAATTATAATTTCGATTTAAATTTCACCTACACGACGTATGTTGTTTCCAGCTATCGTTGTGCCTTTAGTGCTCTCAATTGGAGAAAGTACACAATTTTTGTACCAAGTCCACAGTTTTACAGAAAAAAGGGAAACATATATATTATACTATTTTCTGATATGGATACAGTCTCCTAGTTGTGCCTTTTACTATTTTTAGATGTTTAAGCTAAAGGTGCGAGGCCGACAATCCAAACGAACTTCTGTCATTAGTGTGTGAATTTCCGGCACTTAATATATTTATAGTTATGATTTTAATTTATAGGTTCAGAGTTCGTACCTGTATACTTTGGTTTTTTTTAAATTATCTAATAATGCCAAATTTTAGCGGTATTTGCGAATTAGGCGACGGTGGTGACCATTATTGTAAACATTTAAGCCTACTGAAACTTTTCCACAACATTTGCTGTATTTTTTAAAAGATGACTCATTTTTTTACCACCAGCACTACATATTCGGTCGGAGTAATGTAATCGGTTACATCATCTTCTCTGTTCTGGTTTTCCATTTCTACATCATTTTCATGTGTTTATTATCTAATCCAAGTACAGGTGTAGTTGAAAAATTTTTTGCACAAATTTTCTTTTCTCCCTCTCTTCACTGCTACTTAATAGGTCAGTTTTACCAAGTGTTCAGAGAAAAATTTGTAAAAGAGTATTACACTCAGTCATACTCATGCTTCATGCTCTTTACCCCTATTCGATTACGCAGTCGTATTTGTGTTTAATACTATCAGTGGGTAAATACAAATTGCATTGGGTTTATTGGCTAAAGGTTGGAGCAAATTATACAAATATATATCAGCGGTTCTTGGTTTTTGAAATGTGATTAATTAAAAAGCGTTAACGGTCAACATAACTTAGCTAAGACATATCAATGAAAGCTAGAGGAAAATTAAAAATTTATGGGAACGGCTAACCTACACTGTAACAGTTTTAAGTATTACGGCATTTAGGACAGAATCGGATGTCGTTTCTTTTCTCGGTTCACTGACGGCTATTTTGGGTTCTAACGGAATCCTAGTTATCCTAACGCATTTATTGTAAATATCTTCTCCACTATTTTGACTGCCCCGTTATCGCACCAAGTTCCCCTTTGAATCGTTTGGTATAATAGAAAACACGATTGAATATTATAGCGCTTCAAATTTAATTTGGTTCTTCGTACCAGTCATCAAAAAATACGTAACATACATTACACATCTAGATGTAGGTCAAGCGAAAATATGTGTGTACAAACATTTTTTGTTTTTCTGTCTCAGTATTTGGATATCTTCGGCATTATTATTAATATTACATATTCAAGCGAGTGAGCAAACGACCGACCGAACGGCGAACCGAAGCTAAGCTACTAAAATGAATGCCGAATGACGACGCCAGAGCTGGAATGCCGCTCACTCGCTGCGCTATTAGCAGGCGAACGTCGTTGCTTGCAGTTACGCTAGACGAGTCGCTTCCTTGCTGCTGCTGTTGTTGTTGGAATAATTATTGCTTGTCGGGCCCGAAATGCAAGCGAACAAGCCGATAGAAGGATAGATAGAATGCCCAAGTGTAGTTCCCTCATAGTCTTTTGATTTTCGTTTTATTCCTCTCTTGTACCGTGCCGTATGTGTTTAGTCGTTCGTGGTGTATGTGGCACGCCACGCACGTACGTCGTATTCATCGAGGTTTCTTCTCACTTGCGCGAACGGAATACGTTTTGGGGTGCTGTAGTTGTTCAGTGCTGGTTGGCGTGCTGTTTATGTGCTATTTATTTTGTAGAAGCAGCAGCTGCTTCTCACGATGCTATACGACGGCATTAAACTGATAAACACGTTTTGCAATATAGCAATAATAATAGTAATAACAATTATAATTATAGAGCAAAACGCCTAGCTTATTTTTGTTTGTTTGTGTAATAAAGATTTAATTTTCAGCCTGTTTTTATGAGACAAGAGTGTCTCGCTCGCCCCCCAAATTCAGGACGAGAGTGGCTTGTTTTTGATGTACATTATCGTTCTTTCTCGAGATTTAACCCAAAAAAACATAACGACAACAGTACTTAAATAATATACATATTTCTACACATATGTAATTATACATATATACAGGCAACAGAGATGAATAATTATATATACACATAAAATTTTTTTATTTTGAGCGTTAATCGTTACAGTCTGTTTTAGTGGCGTCACACCTCTTCTTAAGCCGGAGTTTGGGTTCGCCTATTTTTGGGACAAAAATAACAGCTATTGGTTGCATTTTAGGTAAACAGATTATGGAATTTTTGTACAATAACTTTCTTAGTTTTTTTGGCCCATGTCACGTTTATGTGCTGCGCGTTACATGATTAGAAAAAGAGCAGCTTATTGCGGGTGGCTCAGTGTCGATAGCCCTCACTGGCGTAAAACTTGGAGTCTGAGGGTTCAGGCCCCCTCCTAAGAAATTTGGTTGGGGAATCCATCGTAGGCATGGACCCCCAAAATTCACTGATACGTTGTCAAATTTATTCCCCGATTTTTACCAACATGTGTAAATTTATCAAGTTTTTCCCAAATTTTGCTAAAAGTGCCAAAAATTTTCAAGCGCTTAAGACGCTCGGCAGGAGGGCCTAAATGTAGCTCGAGGGGACCGACTGTTAGGACGGGTAACCTTCTTCCCCTTATAAACATCTGTGCAACGTAGTCTTAACACATCTCGACCCTGGATTTCCCCGTAAGAATAACAGTTTTAATTTAAACCTCTCAGTTAGTTTTACTTCTCGAGTTAAACTTAGTATGAGAGTTATATAAGGACCATAGCATATGCTAAACCTCAGGCTCAGTATATCGAGAACGGCATAGCATGCATTTCATAACTTTCCCTAGAGGTTATATGGCCTTTTTCATTATAACGCTATTTTTGACAAGGCGTCCTTGTCCGCAGGTAGACTGCTCCGCGGCCAGTATCGGATATTAAAACCTTTTTTAACACTTAGTGACATCGGCTGTAGCGTCCACTTGTTTTCGCTGCAGACTAGTGCGTTCAACTCCGTGAGCTTTGGAGTGTAAAAACATCTTTCTATTATTAAAGCTGACTTTGTAAGTGGTAAAGCATGTACGCAGCATAGTGATAACGCGAGTTGATTAGGTTGTGTGGGGTAGTGGTAGCACCACACAAGTCTTGCAAGCTGCAAACGACGGTTCAATTGTACTCCCGGCAAGTCGCTAAGGTTACTCCTGGTTTTATTTCAATATATATATATTATATTGTAGAAAATGATATTCGTTGCCAAATAAGTGTACCGAAATTGACGTTATAGCTGGTCTTGACATAGTCAAGAACAGCGCAACGTGTTGGGTACTTAGAATTTATGCATGAACAATACGAATTGACACGTTTTATACGCATTGCTCGAAATTTAGAAGTATGTAGTTATTGCAACAGACCAATGACTGAGCTTAAGCCCAAATAAACCGAGCCGTTCGTTTATTGTAAAATTATGTTATATTATATACTTATTTCTAAATTCCAGGAGTGTAACTACACTATAAATGCTGACCGTAGTAGGAGATCTATGAAAGTAGACATTGTCTTTCTTTCAGATTTAAATTCCTTGTTGACTACAACAAGACTATTCAATCGGCTTGCCAAAAATAGGGGAAATTTGAGTCGGTGTTTTGCAAACCGAAAATCAAGGTAATTAGTAACTTACTATCAAATTTACCTGGTTTCGCAAAGAATTCTTCGCTTGCCATTTTATAGAAAAGCCGTTGTGTACAGGCGTTTTCCAACTGTGTGTTTAGATTAGTCCTTCTTCACGCAGTTGACATTAAAGATGGAAATCGGGTCGGACTCAGTGCGGGTGGGGTCGGGTCGGGTCAAACCAGGTTCTGCCACACGACAGGTTATTCTGATACTCAGAACTCAGAAGCGCAGTGCTATTGGTAAAGTTTGGAATTCGCAGCGAAACGGATTACATATCGTTGTCAGATCTTACCACCTAAAGCACATTAAAAAATATACAAATGTACCCATGTACGTATGTATATGTTGATATATTTATAGTCAGGTAGTAAACATTTGTTGATATCAGGCACACTTCCCATCACATTAATCAAACTACTAAACAGATAATTGTAATTTGATATTCACAGAGTCGCATTCCGCATCATTATATTTGAAAAATTATTTTTACGCCAGTAGTAACATCAAATTTTATTACTATCAGCATAAAAATAGGCTCAGCGATAACACAACCTATGTAAATGAAGAGTTCCATTGAACCATGCTTGCCTTATACTTTGTAAAATATATATTATATGTGATTTAAAAAAGAAACAAAGTCGGTCGGGTTGGGCTGACACGGTTGTCGGGTGGGGCGGGAAAATTCGCCGCGAATTCCATCTTTATTACATTCAATTCGTCTGAAATAGTTAAGTTATAAATAAATCAGCGTTATATATAGTTTACCTTATTAGCGTTTAACTAATTAAACCACCGTACTCCGTAAAATTTCGTACTGTCGGCAGTCTAAGCTTATATTGCACGTTCTGGCGACAATGTCACGATCTGGAAGTTATGACAATAACAGGTGTCCAATGTAGAGAATGTTTTGTCTCACCTTAAACGTGAAACTATGCGATTACTGGCAGGCAGAAAACCAGGTCTGTTAGTCTACATAAACGCCAATTAACAAATGTTTATGCATGCTAAACACAAGAAATGCGGAGTGCGCACCGAACGCGTTGAGCACCTCTCGATGCTTAACAATGTCTCTACGATTCTTTATTGCTATACCTCAATCGGTAGCCGGCTGCTGGTGCAGAAATGACTTGACCACAAAGACAAGCTAAGTGCTTGCGTATACCTTTTGTGTTCTAGCCTAATAGCTCAAACCTTTATCAGCATGACTTGCTTGTGCTTTTAGTCGAATTGATCGTAATGATACTGCACTCATACGCCACGCAGCTAGGTAGACGAAACAGAAAATCAGGTCCGTTCGTAGCTTACTTAGGCTGTACTGTTTGTTTTCAATATAATACCGACAACAATAACAAACGTAATGTAGGCGTTTTATTGTTATTGTCGTTTTTTAAATATCACGATTGACCTACGTACCTAGCTATTTCATCATGTTTAGTCGAACGTTGTCAGTTATATCTTGATTGGCAATGACAACGAACACACAAATAGTATCTGGTTTGATTGTTTTTCATTACTATTTTTTTTGTATGACGTATTATGCGCGTTTAGAATTAAGCAAAATGTCGTTTAAAACGGAATATTTTTGTCGTACTAAATGAAGTTGCCTTTTTCAGTTAACTTAGTATTTAGTTTTAGTCGATGAAGATAGAATGGGCCTTTTATTGATATAATGGGTGATTTTTAAATTGGCTATTAATTGCTAGTCTCATATGAGGTGTATCGTGGGTAGTGAAATATATTTTGCCGCCGATCTGCTGTCCATAACACAGTTAAAGTATATGTTTAGGATTGAAAAATGGCAATTCTGTCCGGGAGCCTACTTTGCCTACAGAATTGAAATTCGATTCCAATTAATACAATGTATCCAATATGTATTGAAGTAATATACGCATAATAAAACCGTTATCGTGCCATGTCAGACAGCTACTATCCCAAAACAGTATGATCTGTCCCCAAAAACTAGTCGAATGGTTTCACATAGAATGTTACCAGAATGGTGCTGTGTCCTCAAATTTGACCATTTTGGGGCTCCAGGGTGTGGCCCAAAACACCCCTAAGTATAATATTAAAAGTTGGTACCTGGTGTGCGTAGAGAACTTTTCTATAATTTTAGTCAAATATAGGCTTGTGCGACACAAAAAATATGCTTAACAGATCAGGTTTCAAGTATATATGTGACAAAAATGTCACTGCTTTATATATTTTCAAAGCGCTTCGGCAATCAATTTGGATTATCAGATATTGCGAACACAAAAGCTTTATAAAATAATTGAAGCCAAATTAGTCCCACGTTTTATACGCGGTTAATTAGCTGTTCCTTCATTTAATAATATCAACTAAGTTTGTTTTCACTTATTTAGAATAACAAACCTGACTTTCGGTGACCAAACCCTAAATAAACTCTGATTAGAACAGCAATACTTGGAAATTCGGCTAATTGCACTATATGTTCATGCAAATGTTAATAAACTTTCTTGTTGTTTTTATTGTTAATATAGTTAGCCAAGCTGAACTGCATTGCACTGTATTACAGACACAGTGTCCGTGCAGTGATTTTGCTTTTATGACCAAAAACATTTGCCTTCATAAACTCAAAACAAGAGTGGCGCAGCAGTAATATAATAGACGAGGCTCCGGTATACGAATCTTTGTTATCTATGAAGAAGACACAAGATCAGGGTACGATGGTAACTGGACGTAACTAATGTGGTCTTTTCCTCTGGCCTGGCCGGGGCGAAATTGACAAATATGTATTTATGCGATATTCTGAATACCAATGTCTTTGGTGCCCAAAATTTTCGAGAACTTTTCGTGTAACCTTATACATCATTCTAATGGCATTGACGAACTGACTGGAAAGGTGTGAAAATTAACTGAATGAATTTGTAAAAAAACCGAAAAAAATTATGTTTGGGCCGAAGTGGATATTTTCCGGAACAGGTCGTCAAACTGAGTCGCTTTCTCGGTATCACAATTATTATCATGGTAGTACAATAATCGCTGTGTCTTCAAAATTAATTAATGCCCTCCATGCTATAGGAAAATTTATTGGGCCACAAAAATTGGGATCATGTCAAGTCCCCGCCCTTGCTTATATAAACTTTCCCTTTAATGATTTATCTGGCTAAGCCTTAGTCTAAGCCTAAACTTTACCCTTGGCTCATGAGTAAACGTCAAAAATTTGTCTTCTTGTACTCATGTTAAGTTTCTCTCCTCTTCTCTAGGGGAGGGAAACTTCACATTGTGCAAAAATTCCTTTGGCCATGCTCTGAATGATTACTTGTTCATATTTTATGCCATTTTCATCATAGCTAAACTAAATTAAATAAGTACATGTAGTATCAGTTTTGAACAAAGTAAAGTATGTTGTGTGATAACTTCTGTGGAATTTTCTATAAGACTCTGCAGTCTGTGTTCAAAAATTTGGCATACGCCCTATATAGCAATTAAATTGCGGGGAAATGTTTTGTCACTTTCTTGAGGCTGTACTGAAAATATATATTGCTAAAGTATATATATTGTATATTGAACAACTATGCATTATGGAACAGTATATATAACACATCTTATATTGAAAAATATATTATATTGGATTATAAAACGAATTAAACAACATACATATATATATTTAATGTACAATCTGGAATTTAACAACTGAAAAAATAACGGTATTTTAACAACGGTATTACACTCGTAGGCTTGCGTCCGAATCGCCATCTTTGACTTATCATACAACGAAAGATTGGTATGCATGGCTAATGGCCTATGGAACAAATTACCAAGCTGTGTTCGATTCCAAAAGCTTCGTAGCAGCCCGAGACTCGCTAAGTTTTCAAAAGGCGCTGAATAAAGTTAACTTATGTCAAGTTTTACAGTATAATAAAAATCTCTAATGTGAAACTGTATTTCCTTCATTCACTATTTCTGTTTGTAGTTCTTCTGTCGCTTATTGCTGTTGCCAGATAGCAGCGAATCAATTTCCTTTCCGGTCAAATTCCAGTTTATTAAATTTGATGGTACAAATATATCATATATTCTTTTTGTTGGTGTTAAAATTTTGTTACTGGTACAACGGCAGTTGGTAAGCCATTGCCTAAGGTTTGGGCTCGCAATGATAGCCTTAACAGTTGATGCAAACCTCGCTACGCTGACTTTCTGGTCAGCAGTATGCGTTTAGTTAATAAACTTGGTTATTTTGTTGTTGTTATTATAACTTAATATGATTTGTATTTAACATATAGTTATTCAAAATAATTCTATATCCCTATATGCGTGTAGATCCATAGGTTAATTTTAGACGCATGTTTCGTTTTATTCTATGGTAACCAAACCAGTGTACATGTATGTTCGTACATACCGCAAACCAAATAATATATTTCTGTATACTATCCATATCTGTGTAATCAAAAGTTTAAATTTACAGCAAACTATTTACCTTTCGGTAAGTATTATCACCGCCAACTAAAACGTCGCAAACAAAATGCCTGCATACTCAAACCCCTACAGCATTCGCTTCGCCATTGTCTCCGGCTCGGCCCACTCCAAATGTGGTTTTGTTCAATAAATTGGCAACGGCTGCGATGGTCGCTGTTTCAGATATCCTACCAATCGTTGGGTAAATCGTTTCGTTGTTTAGGTTAAAAACAACCATTTATATAGAGTGGGTAACCTTGTACTACTAATGATTCTTGTTGGATACATTTAGGAGCTTTGGTTCAATTCGCATCGTGTTTTATCTATAAAATACAGGATGCAATCTATTGTGCTGTTGGTCAAAGATATATGAGACCATAGCAGTACCGGCAAGCATTTAAGTTTTAGTTTCAGTCATTTGCTGCTAGCATTCGAGACAAACTGGCAGTGCTTGCCCGGCAGGCAACGTAATTATAAAGAAACACGAAGCATTGGTCGTTTAGTTAATAGGTTTGTCTGAAAAACATCAGCAAAGTATTTTTTAAACTTAACTGCGGAGACTTATTTTTCGTTTCATATCTCAGTAATTAAAGAACTGTCTGGAACACAATGACGAGAGAAAAGTGTTAAATCACTGTCGAACTGGATTCATGTATATAACTTATCGTTTTACGTCCTGAGTTGACTTGCATTATACCGATGAACAAATATGCATCGCCGTGAGGAATCCAAACCCGCAATGCTCAATTGCAAGTCAAGGATGTGGTGCAGTGCACGTCGAATTTAATTACTACAACGCGGACGTTTTTGTTTTCTGCTGATATACGTGTAGTGTATTGTCGCAAATCTGCTAACAACATTGGGGGTCTAATAGTTATCGGACACCAAACCTACTTAACGTAACTACGTGAAATGATATAAGAAAAAGGTACTTTGTTCATTCAACGAGCTTCTCAAATTCACCCTTACGTACATCTTTTGCGTAACTTTCAGTATTATATATTAGTTGGTGTACGCTGTCACAACGCAAATTAATTTCGGCGGATCTCATTATCCGTAATGAATTCTGACCGAATAGCTTCGAGGTTTTCTTCGTCAAGTATTTCTTTGTGACAGTGGCAAATCACAATACTGTTGAGCCGCTGTTTCCCGATGGTATTATGAAACAATGTCTTTAACCGCCGGGCTGCGCTCAGACTCGCAAGACGATACGTGGCCAAGACGATTACCAAGCAGAGCCGAGCAAGTTCTTCCACCTGTCGATAAAGGGAACGTGCTTCATGAGGTATTAATCAAAGTGCAGCCGCTGCGTTTCCAACCGTGGAACGATCATGCTTGTGGTGTCCAAAGCCGAGGTGAATTTTGCGTAGTTTGACCAACTGAGCCAAAATTCCCTTCGGCATGTTCGTGTTCTCGCGACGCTATACCCTGGCGAGCTAGATAGCGAGCAGACGAGATTACTATATTCAAACAGGCAGTTGCTGCTGCCTTTTCATTCGAAAGTTGTGATAAGGCAGTATCAACAGGATGTTTGGCTTGCAAAGTTTGCCGAATGGAGAATCGATGGTAGTCAGACTTTTCATGTCTGCTAAATCGATCCAACGCATTTTTCCGATTAGTATAACCGGCGGTAACGAACGCAGGATCGCGCTTGGTAGATAGTACGTTAATACCCATCGCAGTTTCTTTGGAACAGTAAAAACTCGGTACACCTGGAACAGCGGGATCATGATGCAACCACGGATACATGTGATAGGATGGTGGCTGGAAAGAAATAGTCCTTTGCTTCGCCGTTACCTGAACTTAATATGCATGTACTGCAGGCTGGTTAGGTTTGTCGTAACGTAAGCCTTCAACTTTGTCGTCAACAGCAGGACTGCTCGCTCCAGCGCGCGGCACTTTTGTCGCAGCGGCGTCAGACTAGATAGTCGATGCAACAGGCTGACTGGTTAGTGGAACGTCGTCGTGATCTGACGGTTTTCTCGTAGAGGGCTTGAAATATTTAGTAATATTAGATGACGCCATTTGAATAACCTAAAAATAGAATACAAAATTGCTAACATGCTGCAACTCCTACTAAAGAAATACTAAATAGAAAAACCGTATCACAAACTCTGCGGACCCGTCTCACTTTTGGTAAAATACGTTGTTCGTTGTTACAGCTATTTGAAATATTGGGTGCCCAGACCACCCCAACCCCCACAGGATTTGCGCCGCTGCTGTAGTGCCCGCTGTAGGTTGCGTATTTATAGTCGCATTCATATATAACATAAAATTCCCTGGTTGACTGATTATACTTTGTCAGAAAACATAACTTCGTCATTAATATGGTTGCTAGATATATATACTTGTTGAGCCATGTTACGAAAATGTGTTCGGTGTAGCCAGCTGTTTAACATTTATTTTTGCTATGCATTACTGCATTTGCAGTGCAACGTCGTCTGCTTACAAAAAGTCAAGAGAAATTTTTTGCTCCCAAATTGTTGGAAGCATAGCAGTGTGAGCGTCCGTTGGAAATTGGTAGTTCCTTGTTTCAGCTATCATTTGTTAACTTATCGTTGCTTAATCGGATCTGTCTGGGTCAGTTCTGGTGTTAGGATCCCTACCCCCCCCCCCGATAAAGGTCTTACACCCAAGTGGCCATTCACCTTTTTGACTTTTGAATCACTTCGAGCAGACATATTTTTGAATTCGGTTCCAGAAAAGAAGCACTGAAAATTGTTTATTTTTTCTAATTTTTCTTTACTTTTGCTCAAAGTTTCCTCAATTTCTTGCCCATTTGTGCTATTTTTTTACAGACTTTTCCCTACTTTTTGTAATATTCCCTCGACATGGACGCAGGTGAGACGTGAGATGCTTTTTGGAAAGGGGAGAGAGGTGCGGAATGTCAAGAGGCCCCTCACATCGTAGTGTCGGCCCTGATTTGTGTTCAAGTGTTGTGATCTCTTACAATTCGCCCCTAGAAATGGAACGTTTACCTACTGCCTAATGCAAAGAGCATAATCGCAGCGGATCTCAATTTAGTAATTTTAGACTTTCCGCCGTCTTAACAATATTTTACTTAATAAAATAATTATTTTGCTTTCCACTTATTCTTGCTTTGATTTACAATAATTAATTGGGAAATCCATATTGCACTAAGGATAATCGTTCCTGATAGCAACGACAATACATCCGTATTTTATCTTTCTCTCTACACATATGTTTCATACGTTCAATAAACTATCTTAAGTATGCTAAATGTTTGGTGAAATGATTTTTAAGATGTTTTGTCGTGTTTTGTTTTGTAAAATTAGTTATAGTATCCGTACAGTCTTGTGTTTAAAAAATTAATAAAATATATAATAGGTAGTGTTATTTACTATCATTATCAAAGTGAAACTACGCTCCGTACTGCAAAAACTGTGTATATGTAAGTGTATATATGTTAAGCCTAAAGCAAAAGTTAAAACGAAAATAATAAAATGTGCACTGTAAAACTGTGCTGTTGTCGCCTGATACAGAAAAGTAGGCAGTATTGTGTTTTTTAAATTATTTATTTATTAATTTGATTTCTTGTAAAAGTAATATAATTACAGTTAAGTAGTTAGTTGCTAATATCGTTGGTGCTAATATCTTATATTATTATCGTCTCTAATATTTTATATTTAAAAAAATAAGTTTTATAACAGTAGCTCAAACAAAGTTAACCGTTAGCTGAACATTATTTTCATGCTTTAGAATCGAAAATGGAAAGATGTTGGACGGTAATTTTCTCACTGACCTTAAATTTTATATGGTTTTGGATTTGTTTGAAACTTCCTAGAGACACTTAGAAGATTAGATATTGGACAGTATCGTTAGACCTTTATATATAAACAGGACTTACCTCCTCCTATTCTATTGCATCACAACTTTGTTCATCATTATTTCGCTGTATGGGTGCATTTCTGTGCTGTGCGAAGGTTAGGTAGTAATGTCGAGGACGTTTGATCATTTTATTCTTCAGTGGCAGGAACGGGTTTCAGACTCAGACCTCTGCAGTAGAAGTATCGGATCGGATGTTATAGGACCTCAAAATTTGTATATTAAGCTCCTCTGGTTCCTCTAAGCTCGGATAAAACCACGTAAAAACATGTTGGAGAAATTTATTTAGGAAATACTAATTAATCGGACGAAGTTAGCACTTTTCGGCTTGGACAGAACGAAGTCGTGCTGCTACAGTCAGATTTCTAGTTCACAGGCCTCTGAAAAGCGCATTAACTATAACTACACTCCGTTATGTTATTCACCGCTACAGTATAGGTACATTCGCCTGCGGCTATTCGTTTGTGCTGTTGACTGGAACAACTACTAAACAGGCTACATTCCTGAGCGACCTTCAGTAACAAGTATACATAGTGTAGTACACAGTAGATATATAAACATTGAGTAGTGTGTGGCTTAAATCGTGACATTTCGTTTTATCTTTCATGTTTATTTTATGCTAAAGCCTTCATCCGCTCATGTTGTGTTCGGTTCATTCGTTCGTTTCAGTAGCGGCGGTGGTGTATATTTTGTATATCTTGATTAATGTCGCTCGCGATTCAACCATTTGCCAGGCAACGCTAGTCGTTCGTTCGTTTTATAGATGTTGTTTTCGTTGAGCCTTGTTTTCGTCGTTCGTTAGTCTTATAAAATATTTTTTCGCACATACCGTAGTTAGCAGCAGCAAGTCCTTCAGTAACAAGAACAGCAACACTGTAATATATTTCAACTTCTACTTCTTAGTTATTTTTGCTTTTAGACATTATCTTATTGTATCTCGATGAGATTGGAGCGGAGTTTTGTCCATCCAATTCTATCCTGTTTATCTACTAGAGAGCTAATTAATATGTTGTGTAAAAGGAAACTCTGCCTCCAAAGTTCTTTATTCTATCCGAATTGACCATAGGTATGCACTCGATAGAGACGAACCCACGCACTAATTGCAAAAATTCGTGCTAGCTGTCAGTATTTATTTGATCCACAGAGTGCTTACGAGCTTCAGCTAAGCTAATCTCATGATTAGCTGATAGAAAATCACATTGTTGAAATGGTATATCGCTGTCGGTTGTAAAGTGGCTTTTGGGATGATCTTCGTTAACGAAATCTATATCCGGCCTCAGCTCAGAGCCGCGCATTGGAGGGTTGCACATTTTGCATATAACGCCTTATTCCGCACCTATTCGTTCTGAATTGAAATAAATTTTAATAGCTCTAAAGCTTTAACGTTTATTAGACAATATAATGGATAATTTTTTGAAATCCTAAGCTATGAAGTTAGTTTCAAATTATATGTATATAAAAATATAGTAAAACCTAAACGTTTTATGCGATGTTTTGGTTAACAAAATCAGAAAAGTACTAGACACTACTTAAATCTGATTATAGGTTATAGGCTGAACTATATTTTACCTCGGCAGTCGTACTTGTGATTTCTTAAGAAATAGATTTATGGGTGTAATGCAATAATATGTGCTGCAAAATGCTTCATATAAATAACGGAATCAAGAATATTATTGGGTCTAATTTATGATTTGTGTGATTTCAAATTACTATACGGTTATTAGTTTCCTTGGCATAAAACCGGCCGAAATGGTTATTTTCTGAACCGCCTCATTGATTTGAATCGAATGATACCAAAGTAATCGTTGTATCTTCAAAATTGACCATTTTAGAGCTGGGGGTATAACCGAAAAGACCGTATTAATATACACAGTAGGGGTAAAGCATCTTAGAATACGTGATCTCACGTGCACAAAAATTTAGTTATATATGACAAGCCTAAACAGTTGCTCCCAAAAGCATTGCGTTATTTGACAATCCTGATTAGACGGTTGATCAGAAGTTTTTCATTCAGGAAATGTAAGTTTCTGGACAGCCCATGGAATTGTTTTACCGCAAGCACTTCGATCTGAATAAGCAAAGATGTGCATTTATACGTAAGACGGCGCATATTTTAAGTCATAGGTAACCTAATAACTTCATTTCTTTTCTCCAGTGATTGCGAAATGTTTCATATCTTACAGATAACACCGTTTTTGTACCTATACCTAAAGAATAGTTATTAATGTAACTAATTTTGTTTGTTGTCGAAATGATTTCAGATGGAAACTTTAATGGAAGTTGATATTGAACCCGAAATGAAAACTGGAAATGCATACTACGTTTATCCTCCACATAATATTTGTAGCATGGCTTGCACTGCACCGAGAGATTTATAAGCACGGTTGCTTTATAAGCATGAGTTCAAACGAGCGAGACAGCGTGGATTTAAATAAGTATGGTTGAGAAATCAGGCATACAAATTTGTGAATACAACTTCAAAGACGTGCTCCTAACTTGTCACAAAATCGTAATATAATATAGCTTTATACTGGGATACCAGTGAGTCGAATGCAGTTTAATAGCAGTAAATATGTCAGTTCGACGTGAATTACCCTATATGTTGCCGTTTTGGAGTTTTAGAATTTTTAGCTTCTCTCCGTGTTATTAAAATTTAAAGGCATTGAATTCGCTGTGATAATAAAATTCACAATTTCTCTCGACTACCAATTAAATGTTAGGTGATTATGGCAGCGATTATGAATATCAGCTGCCCTTATAAGCGATCAGGTGCAAATCTAATTTTCACAAAATTATAACCATCTATATCTCAGAATTTCGAGGTATACGAAAAACTTCGACATAAATTTTGTACAGCGAACTTCTTTATAATTATATATATTTTAAAATGACGGTTTGCCTTGACAAACTAGTTTACGCAAGAACATTGCTAGACCCAATTAACTGGCTGTCAAATTGCTGGATTGTCGCTAATGCATGTGACAATTCTACCAACTAAACCAACGTTGAGTTTGGCTTAATATGCAGAATGACAAAAGTCTAAAGATGCTGCATAATGACTTCGACAAATCTAATCCATGGTATTTAAATAGCGGTGACATTATAAGACTTCGCTGTAAATCGAAACCATATGACCACTGACACAAGTCACTGAGCACCAACGCCGTTCTTCAGTATGTACGTAGAATAAATGGTAGTACTTCTCGACGCAGTTCAGGACTGACTTTTGTTAGTACATAGGTTGGTATTTATTGAAATTTTATACTCGTTGATTACATTTCACTAGCATGTGCGCATTGTTTGTAACATTTCTGAGAAATAGCAGCAGCGATGCACATTCGCTGTCACGGGGTTTTGCACATTTACTGTTCATTTATGAAGACGTCGAAATTTCGTTCTTATGACATATCCCGTTGTCTGCGCAGAATACCGGTTTTATTAGTAGCTATATATCTTTTGTTGCGGTTATTAAGGTGCATTCAGACCTTAATTAATTGCATTCGCAATTTAATTGGAATTTAATTTCATTTTTTTTCTAGTGAACATCGATGTGCTCACAATGTTCTAACTATTCAAAGAGATGATCAACAGCGAAGATGCGCCAAAATTGAGCCCAAATTCTATTTCAAATTTTGAAGCACCGCAATTTCCTTATTTTACCAATGCCAAACTTTGAGCGAAATAAATTCGATCAAGATACTACAAAGTTGGCAAAATTAGGTGACTTATCCAAACATGCTTTAAGAAACCGGGCAACCGAAGTAATAAATTTGTTTGCAGCGTAATTCGAAAATTGCCGGAGGTGTTAAGTTTCAATATAGACAAAATCGGTAAACAGATACACTGGTTGAAGCCATATACTTAATACCAAACCGTAATATTCACACTATGATTTTTAGCTCTGAATTTGCCGCTAAATATCAATAAAACTGAATCTAAGTGATCTTTCATTATTTTTGTGTTTCTTTTTTAAATCTGTTCGTTTTACCTTCATTCGCTACAACATACAAAAGATCGGGATAGAACAATTTTTGAAACCAAATTTTACAATGACACTACAAAACTTCGCATTCAGATTTTTAAGCGGCGTTCAGAGCTTGAGCTGCAAATCTGTCTGAGCTTGTGAAATAATTTTTTAGTTATTTTAATCTCATGGCTGTGGTTGGTCTACAATTATGTATATATATTATTTTGTCTGCAGTGCTTCATTTTGTCTTCAGACTCTGATCTACGGTAACAACTGCTTGTTAACAAATTGTGGACGGATACTTTTGTTTACAGGCGCCTTTTCAGTCTTTCGTACAAGTATTGTTGAATAAGTCGTTAAAGCTAAAGTAACGGCTTTCATAACGTAACAGTATTCATTTTAGTGTGTTGTATTAATAGTTTTAAAACGGGTTGTGTAAGGTTTCCTCTTAGCGTATCATGTCAAGTCTTTCCCCTGGCATGATAGTATGTTTTGTCTCTTTAAACCGAAACCGAAGCATAAATCGAAGCGTAAGCCTTTGATTAGCCATGGTTCACAATTTAAATTTCTATTCTATGATAATATTCATAAAATTTACCCCTCTGTTATATATAATAACATTTTCACGTGATCCTTAAAAACTACGAACTATCAAGCTTTATAACCGTTGTCATTTGGGTTTTATGAGAGATAAAAGACTACCACGGCCTGGACTGGACTTCGTATATTAAGGAAAGTTCCCAGATGATTTGTTGAATATATCAGCGTAATATCGAAAAATCCGTGGTTCTATACCTTTTAGTCGGACGAGCTGTAGCCTAACCGTCAGTAATATGTTCGTACCTGTTCGACACAAAGCAATGCAAAAACTGAAATATGTTAGCTTCTTTTCACTTTCCGATGATCCCTTAGTCCTTAACTGCGATGTCAGCTGTACAGCAGAACATGATTCTGATTTAGCCTAATCCAAAAATCATATAAACGTCTAAATCAGCCAAAATACCATTTAATATTATGAAATCTGGTTATGTTACATTTTGAGTACATTATATATTTCGTTTAAAATATAAGCTTTGGCGTTTGTGCCAAACTAATTAAAGTTTTGCCTCACTTTTTGACGCAGCGTTTGTAGCAATTGAATTGCAAGGAAAATGTTAAAACTTATTTCAAATCTACTTAAATATTATGTATGAAAACTGTGTAGCTTAATCTGCAAATAACGACCGCGGTGCAGCGCCAAGGAAGCTGTAGTTGGTTCATCATAGCATATGTATATTTGTTGTGTCTGTAGAGAGACTTCATAAAATGAGGCCTGCCGAATATATTTGCTGGACAGAATGGTGCAACAATTTATGTGGCTACATGTCACAACTCATAACATGCATAACTCCCGAAAAGCTAACCAGATTTACTTTCAATGAAAATATAAGGAATTATAATGCTCGGAGTCATCAAAATAGGAATTACAGCGGATACCACCGTCATATCACTATCAAGAATTCTTCCGCCCTGCCGTTTTACTACAAAATCAGGGTTTCAGATTCTTTGGGCATGATATTTGCGGGCGCTTAAAAATTAATATTCGTATAGTGGCATTTCGTCTATGCTGCTAGCCCGAAAATTTTCAATTTTATAGATACTCTGTTACTTTTGGAACCACGTGATTTCGGTTATAACTTTTAGGCTAGGGGTTTGACCGAAAACTACTAAAGTTTGAAGAGTTGTGGCGTTAAATAGGTTTTTCATGCTAATGCTCAGCTAGCGGTACGGCGCAATGAGCCTGAATCGTGAGCTAATTAAGCTAAAATTTTGACGTACGCGTTCGATGAACATGCGAAATGCAAGTTGTACTTTGCAGGTTATACTTAGCACATAACACAATATGGCCCACATGGCTTGTGTTTACAATACTTACGATAATCTATGCAATTCGTGGAAGTATGTTGCAACGCTAATAGTTCAGCAAACAGATGGAGGTGTTTCGCTAATTTTTTTGTATTAGGTGTGCTCAAAGATATGTGTCCAGCGTCCACAAGTGAAACATGGATATATCTCCGCTTTTTCGCGAGCAGGTGTCAAACAACACAATGTTTAGACTATTTTAGCGCTTTCTATTATTGCCAGTAGCTAGGTTATAGGTAAATCGATATACCTCAAATTTTCACGTGGATTTGACCTTAGGTGGCTTACTGGTGGAAGTAATGTCCCTGTGATAAACCCTAGTACAAGGAAAGAAATGGGGTAGATTAAAATTTAGTCTCAAATATAAGCAAATTTTGTTGGGTCTTCTCGGTTATAGCAATGAAACAGAACTAGTCATAGCAAATGATTAGTATATCATTCGAATTGCACTAACGAGATGGGTCGAACTGCAAAGAAATTATATCAATGTGACCATGAGTTAAGGAGTTATGGTCGTTTCAGCGAAAACCAAAGGCTTAGTCTAAAGCTTACCTTAAGCCGTTAACAAACGGATCCAATAAATCTTTGCCACCACTCAACCCAGCTTGTGAATGCGGTTTGAATTGTGTCTAATATTTATTAGATAATTTTCGACGCCAAGTATAACCATAAAAATCTAAAAAGTGTCACATATGGTTCTCACTGAGATTTTTTAACCGACTCACGTCCCCATACTACTAGAATCTAGGCGACATGCCCAATGTATGAATTCGGAGAAATGAGAAGCTGTAACGTTAAATTTTATTAATCTGCTGTTCAAAAAGGCATAGATGCAGCAAAACTGATAGTCAGATTTCTAAGACGCACCCTATGAGGGTTAACTCTACATCAGAGCTGCTTACGAATCGTGAACAACATATGTATATATGTAATCTGTGTATATATAAGAATCTTAACAAAAGCACAATGGCACAGAAAACATAAATACAATTTGCTACAGACCGCATGACACTCGTCAGTTTCGCACCACTCGCCTTGTCTCACCCATTGATATAACTACTTCTACACGAAGAGATGCGTTTAAATACAGTGAAGATTTGAAATCAGCACACACGAAAACCCATATGAACTTATTTTGAGCCACAAATCTATTAATATACCGTTAGAAGTGGTAATGCGCAGATGGCTATATATGGCGTACGGCCCGGCTTTGGCCTCAAATACCAAATGACACAGGGGTCCTACATCAAATTTTTCTAGAGGTAGCCCAGCAGTAGCTCTATCGGCACACCAAATTTCGTTCGAATCGCTAGAGTGGTTACATAGCTACACCTCGACAAAGTATGACCAAAATTTTGGAAATTTGGCCATTTGCTAAAGTCCCCCATGACCAATAGGGACCCGACCAAAACAATTAATACACACATAAATAAAGCGTCCTAGGGCACATATTTAGGTATCAAAATGATTCAAATCGACTCAAGGGTTGCCGAGTTATGAGTCAAAATGACCCAGAATATCTCTCATTTTAGCCATGTACCCCGGGTACACCCCTGTGGTGGAACCTGAGAGTGTCGAATCAGAATAAAGCCTCCAAAGGCACATCTAGAGTATTGTAGCTGTCATATGAGCCCTCACACGTCCATATCGGTTTACGTTGGGATAAAGAAGTCTTGTTTAAAGAGAAAAAAATTAAACGGACGCCCATCTTTTTCAACATAGTGCGGTCTAGTGAGAATTCTTCGATTCCGAAGCTTGCGCTTCTACATCTCTGAATTCAATTACTGCGCGTGTAACAAAGTTAAAGATGTTTCTTGCATTTTGACTATTTTTGGACTGGAGGCTTATAACCTAAAAGAGCCACTATTATTATAACATAATGTAAAACACTGGTTGTGTTTAGTCCATATGTTCACACTGCGTAATGATTACGTTTGGCACAAGATTCTGAGTTACATCATTAATTGTACGGGCGGAAGTGGCGCACACAAACCATTGAGCTATCTAGGAATTGTTGCCCGGTTCTTTTAGGAATCTCGCAAAGCGAACGAATAACGAACGTGCAGGCATTGTGCAACAAACTCTGCTAACAGAACTGTTCACTGTGTGAGTACGTATACCCATTTGTGTACAGTGATCGTTAAAGGGTCAAAGTAATTTGTCTAAGTAAAATTATCGGCCTACCCAACAGTCTCAGCACAGCTTTTAGTTTATAGATAGCAAGAGTGCATAAACAAAAGTTATAGAAGAGTATTACACTCGATCACGACGTTTTCTGATGATATGGTAGTTTTTCGGCTTACCCCCTTCCCCAAGAATTGCAGGTGTTACCCTCAGGTTTTTGGTAGGACTGTCGTCAGTAGCTAATGTGATTAAAACAGCGACATGTGCCATCTGTGAGTGCTACTTCTCCTTATTCTCATTGCCTAGTGACAGTGTGACAGGTGGTATCCGTAAGAACCTCGCGGGTAAGCCGAGAAACGAACACGTTATCGGATAAAGTAATGTGCATAATTATACAGAGTGTGCTTCGTGCTTCTCTTACAATTTTTCGTTTATGCACTCTTGTCTGTATCGGTCATCAAAATATGTCATACGTATTGTTTGGTATATTCAGGGAATACGAAGCAGAGCTAATTCTGCGACATAGATTACTCAATTCAGTATCATTAGAAGCACAAATAGATTTTACTAAATTATATTATTATTCTGTCGATATGCCTGACTCTTTCGGAACATATAAAATGACTCGAGGCGGATCGCCACGAAGCAGTGATACCATACTAGAAACACAAGGGACGGCGGTCGAGGTAAAAACGGCCGTAAATTTTCTCGTAAATCTTGCTCGAAAACAAAATTCCAGCGCAGGTAATGGATCTTCAGTACCAGCGTCCAAAAATAAGCCTCAACCAATAAACCATCCAGGGTCTAAAAAACGGAGCCGCAAAGCGAATTCGTCGGTAGAAACCACGAAAAGCTCAGCCAGCAGCAAAGAAACAATAGTTGATAATAACTCCAGCGGCTGCAGTAATAATGATACCGATGTTGCCAGTATTAAATCCGATAATGCAGACGAAAGTGACAACAGCAGCACCGATTCAGATACTCAAAATGTACTGTTTGTTGTGCAAAATTCTTCAACCCCAAAAGGCCAAATAAATTCCGCCATATCTCAGGATAATGCCGATGACCACAGAAAATCAACAGAAGTAACAACAATACAGCTTTTATCATCCTCAAACGACCAAAATGCGAAGTCACATCAGAAAAAGTGTTCGGACCGCAAAAGCGAATCTGCAACTACCAGCTCAGTCATCCTTAATGAAGACGAAATAACACGATTTGGTAATGCGCTTTATTCGGCTCTGTGCGATCATTACGCAGATCATTGGTTTCCAGCGCAGCCGTGGAAAGGTATGGCATATCGGTGCTTACGCTTTAACGGCACTTCAGCCAAAGCACCGAATGTTGCTGTACTTCGCGCGTGCTCTTTGGCCAACATAAGCTTCAGACGTTTGGTCGCTACTATACCTCCAGAGTTAACACTTTGGATCGACCCTGGCCAAGTTGCTTACCGAATCGGCGAAGACGGGTCAGTTTGTGATTTATTTTCCGTGACAACAGGAGGTGGCAGTATCACGACTGGTAATAAAAATAATGCTAATGGTAATAATGGCGTTCCTGCTGCAACAAATGAGCGATCTCACACACTCACACCTTCGCCTACACCGGCAACAGCGAGTACAACCAAATCTAATGCTAGTCTCAAGCGCCATCCTGCATCTGCTGTACAATTGGACACTTATCATCATCGTTCACGTCCCGGTGACTCATTAACGTCATGCGTCAGTACGGGTTCTAGCGTTGCACCAAACATACTCGATACAACATTGAAACGATCAGTCACTCCACCAGCGATAACATTGGACGGCGGCTGCACGTTGACAACTCAACGATCTCACTCACCGTCTCCGTTTAACTACAATGCCGGTGACAATAAAAACAGTTGTAGTATTGCCAAAAACAGTAGTAATACTCAACAACAAGTCGGAAGCGAAACTACCTGCTGCTCATCGGTCGGCAGTCAACAGCAACAACAACAGCAAGCTGCAACCACAGAAGAACTACAACGTTTTTGTGATCTGCTTCGACGTAGGCGTGAGGAACGTGAAAATCTGACCGTTGCCGCGGCGAATCTAACAAAACTAGCGCCTTGCGAAAGTACCGCAACAAGCTTTTCCAACGGTCTTTTTTGCTCACCACCTCAACCAACAACATTCTCTCAACATCACGTTCAGCAGCAGCCGAATAATGATAATACTGGCTCGGCGCATCATAATCAGCTTCAACAACATATTGTGCCACATTTCATCGATCATTTGCCGCAGCAATCCGGTAATAACAATAACAATGGCAATAAAAATCTCGACGTATCCAGCTATCAAACCGGGTATGGAAGCGAAAATCTTGTAATGTTGAATCGTTTCAACGGTATTGGGCGACAAATAACACCTCCACTTGAACAGATTCAAAAACATTTCAATGATCGAGCAATTGTAAACAATACGACCAACGGAGCATCATTCAACGACCAACTCGAAAATTATAACAGTAATTGTATTTCGCGTGGTAGTACAAATGTCAATAATCAGCAACAACAACTAGTCGTTACAGCAACGTCTCCTTTAGCGAATACTTTAAACGCTACTGTGGCAACCATTGCCGGACGGCCTCGTAGCTTATCGCCATCAGTAGATAGCGTGCGTCAACTATTCGAGTCTCAACATAATCAAAATCAATTTATCCAGCACCAGCAGCATCAACTTTTGCTGCGTCAGAAACAACATCAGCAGCAGCAAATTCAACAGCAACAGCCGGCGTATAATCTTCATCAAACGATGAACGATGCTCAAATTCAGGATCATTACAATAATTCGAATCCCCAACAGCAGCAGTCGAACATGGCGTACATCGAACAAATGGCAAGCAAAGTTGCGCTGCTGCATGCAAAGTCAGACAGTGGCAATATCTGTGGGAGCGGCGACAATGTTCACCAGAAACACTCAATACCAGGGTACGATGATCAATTCATGGCGTCTAAAAGTACCCAACATCTTTTCCAACAGCAACATCAACGAGGAGGAGACTCGTTTCGTTCGTCAGTAAATAGTAGTCCAATGTCTCGCTACGATATACAACTTCATGAATTGAAACATGTTAATGGAAACAGCAGCAATGTGCGCCACGGTACCGGATACCATCAAAGTCCTTCGCAGCTACAAATGGCCATGGATCAACAGAATCTTATCATCAATCCGTCGGAATCAGCCGAAAATCAGCGTCATGTAAATGACATTTCTTCATCTTCACCGGATTATGGGGAGTATTACAAGCTAAAACAAGGACGTCAGTCTGCTGACGACAGCCCAGCATTAAATTTATACAACAGCCAACGTGGACAAGTACGAAGCGAAAATGCATCGCCAACGCCAAACATGGAAAATAACATGTTCAACGGCTATAACAATTCACAACAGCAGCATATGATGGCAGCACAACAACGTGAACATCTGATACAGCTTCAGAATCGGCATCAGCTGGAATACCGACAAACTGGAACAAATCGTTCTTCATTTCCGCCGTTTGACCAACAACAACAACAACAACAGCTTCAGGATATGAACAATCCACGACAGAACCAACATCTTCAAACTCATCCAAAACAACATTATCATCCACCAACAAGACAACATGATATAATGTATAGCGATAACGGATATCCTCAGCAACAAACGACTGCTATGAACGCAAATCATAACTCTCAACAAATACCAATATGCGCACCACAGCGACAATTCCCAACATCCGAGCAAGACCTACAACAAAATTTTATGATTGATACAAGGAGCGGTCCCAATACCAAATCTAGCAATTCGCCGTCGCAAATCTACGCCGCGAATATGGCGGCAAATCATCAGCAAATGCCAAATAATCAAGTTATGCGGCTTCAGCAGTTACAACAGCAACCACTATCAGTTCAACAACAACACGATTTTTCACGAATCAACAGTACAATGTTGAGACAGCAAAAATTTGGTGACAGCAAGCTGACCACAGCACCAACATCATTGATGATGATGGATCCTGTCGACTGCAATAATAATAACTTTGCTAGCAGCATCCACAATATCCAGGTGGCGAAGAACGGTCGCCCTAGTAGTGGTGAGCATCATTCCACGCCTGTCGTCGACGTGCTATATCAAAACGAAAACTGGTCAAATGGTGCTGCTGGTTCCTACGTCCAACAGCCGCAACAGCAACAGCATCTTCATCATCAACAGCAACAATTCATTAGCGCTTCGGTATATGGCTAAAATGGAATGGTAATACCCAATTATGGGGTAATATGGAGCAAAACTAACAGGAATTACACATTTTGATTTTAAAATTTTACAAAGTTTTTGTTTTCGCCAGCCAAAATGTTGAGGTGTTAATCATTTATATTGTGTGATATGATATATATATTTCAATATGCTGCAGCATATTATATAATACTGAATGTGCAGTATGTATTTGATGTTGGATTGGTTTATATATATTGTTTTGGTCATATCTTGTAGTTATGTTGAATCTAAAATCATAATTGCTGTTGTTCATGTATCATAGTGATACGTTCCTTGGCTAAAGTGGAGCAGGGGGGCGTACGTAAGCTATATAACGGTTCTGCCGTCTTCGATATACTAAGGCTAAGCTAAGGTGAAGCTTAATGAGCCTCAGACTACCGCGATACGAAGCTATTCATTTTAATTATATATAATGTTACGCCCCTCAGCTTGTTTTACCTTACATCCGTTCCATTATAATTAACAATATGTCTCGCTCATTGTCGTGTCAGAACTGCAGTGTAAGGCAGAAATGCAGTCAAAAATTCTAAAGTATGGGATTCCTTTGAGTTTCATAGCAGGCAAGACATGTGTATTTTATTTTAGACATGATTAGCATGTTTAGAAAAATTTTGGTGTCATAGCGTTGGGCTCATTCGAACCGGCATAGTCGATTTACCATGTACGTCTCCGAACGTTTTTTATTTGGAGTCTGGCTCCGGGGTCAGGGGTCAAAATGGGGATATTTATTCCATTTTAGTACCCATTACTTAAGCAAGATTATTTTTATCTTAACATTAAAATTTTTTGCTCTGATTGATTTTAGTTCATATTAAAATGATAAATGCTGACGCTTCTTTTTTGTTTTTCGATTAAGGCCCCGGTTTATGGGGCTTGAGGTATGGCACCCTTGTGGTTCCTCTACCCAAAATTCGAAAATATGATTTGACGTCCTAGACGGCTGAAAAGTTTCACTAACGTGGGTTTTTACCCCACTTTAGTACTAGTATCTTTTACGGAAGCAAGGTTATTGTTATCTTAACTTTCAAATTTTCTTCTCTGGTTCTTTTTATTTCATAGTAAAATGATAAATTGCGATGCTTCTTCTTTCGATTAAGGCCCCGGTTCATGGGGTTTGAGGTATGGCAACCTCATGGTTCCTCGACTCAGAATTCCTAATTTTATTATGACGTCCTGGAAGGCTGATAGCTTGCACTTCATTGGTTTTCGGGCATGGGAAACTTATTGCCGGTGCCGCTATCCACATATAGCATATCGATGTATGCTATTGCGAGCTGATAAGTTGTGCACGCAAATGGCCTATGTGTACCTATGCTGCACTACGTTCTGCAATTTCGATAGAGTTACTAGTACTTATATTATGTATTTTAGGTTACTAGTGTTATTGTAAAAAATTACATGTTATAAGAAAGTTATATAAGGTATTGCGACTATTTTATATACATTATTGGAATTGTTCTACATATGAATTCTAGGTCACATAATGTGCAAATGGCCTATGTGTACCTATGCTGCACTACGTTCTGCAATTTCGATAGAGTTACTAGTACTTATATTATGTATTTTAGGTTACTAGTGTTATTGTAAAAAATTACATGTTATAAGGAAGTTATATAAGGTATTGCGACTATTTTATATACATTATTGGAATTGTTCTACATATGAATTCTAGGTCACGTAATGTGCAAATGGTAGCGGATCCAGCGTCGCCGTAAATGGGGCTAAAATGCCTATACCGAGTGACTTTGATGAGGTGCCACCTGATATTTTGAGGGGTATATATCCTCGGGGTATGGGCGTATGTCGGACTGATGAACGAATTTATGTCGTGCTTGAATTTCGCCACGTTCAAACGAGTAGCAGGTTGATTGTCGGTGCAGCACTTATATGTCCCGCCATTGTGCTGACATAATGTTTGCCCTTTGCTTCGCGGATTTATATAAAAGTACTTTTTCTGTGGTTATAGTAAAGAGAGTGGTGTTTTAATTCCAAGTCGACAAGTATTGTGTGTCGTGTTTTAAATGTGCCCTGTGTTCCTGGAAAATGCGCGTTTCTGGACTCTGGAATATTAACATACCTTATGGGGAATGAATACAGCCGTTTCATCCGCATCTCTTTAAATAAAGTACATAATAATAGTTGCAAATTCAAATTGCAATAGTAATCTAGATAATTCATTTATATGTAGTACTTCTTAACACCTCTCTTCTTAAATCTCGCAAGAAATTTAAGAAAACTTACGTATATATTATTGTGTATAATTATATACGTTATATATTATTATAAACAATATATAATTGTATTATATATTATAAAAATATAATTTAGTTTGTTATATTTACAATTTATTTTAATTAATAATTTATTTTGCTGTTTATTTTTCTTATTGTGAAACATTCATGGTTGAGATTATATTTTTCTTGTAAAACTGTGATGGCTCTTGTTCCGGGGACATTGCAAACGGTTTGATATCACACGGAACGTGCGGACTGGACAATTGTTATAAATGAATATGGAAGCAATAGGTCAGAATAATGTGGACTTCATCGTATAATAGTTTGCGTGATCTGCTGGAACAACACTATGTATATGTCAATATTTGATAACAGTCTGGATTTGGTGTATGATATCAAATATGTTGTTTGTGTGCGTTGTACATACGTATAGTTTTCCTTATTGTGCAGTTGCTATGTAGATTTTATTTGAGGACTATGTAATATTGACTAAGTGATAGTCATCTTACTTTCTATTCTTTAAGCCATGTACTATGCACAGCTAAGGAGCACAAAAGTAGGTATACCGTCGAAAAAGAAGTTAGTGTAAAAGAACCAATTATAGTATTCGGCTTAACCTAAGGCGTTGTACTTGAACTTTATGATTTGTCTGTAGTCATTTGAATCGGAAAATTAGTCATTGTATGAGTCGGCAGTGAGTGATCTCATTTTCGACCAATTTAACTTTTGGAGTATCCGCCAGATATGGCTTAGCTGCCAGAGTAGTTAAATAAGTCACAGGCTGTACGCGGAAGTTATATTAATTATCAATGTTCGGTCATAGTTGCGTTCCTGAGTTTGACTTTGGGTTGGCTGTGTATACACAGATAGAAAATGCGAAATTTTGGCCACTAATGTGAAATTTCCTGCCCCATTTCATAAATATTAACGCTTTACGTTTAAACATTGACTATTTTATAATTTCATTTCCAAACAAAGTTTTTATTGCTTTAAATTTTATGGATTCATAATTTTTGTGCATGCCCACAATATCCAAAAGTAATTTATGACAACAGTCTTTTCATTGACTGTTTTCAATAGTTGACTATGGTGTTCTGCTTTTCTAATTCCTAATTATTTTATTACACAGGAAGATTTCAATTGAGGGCATGTCAGTTCGGTGTGAGGCAAAATTGCATGAACGCATTGGCATGCTGCTGTATTAAATATTTGAAATTATCAAGCTTTATAAGGATTAAAATATGCTGCTTGGGTCACATCACTGGGGATCCAAACGAAAATTGTTATAGAGAAACTTGTCCTGTCAGAGCTCTTATGATATTCGTTCTAATATACAGTTGTAAATTTATTTGTATAGTTAATTGTCTGTGGTTTGTACTGTGTTGAAATAATTTACGGGAGATATGTGAGGATATATTTCATGATTCAATAGTGCCCAAAACCCATTATTAAGCCATGGGTTCTGCATAGAAACAGTGTATATCGCAGTATGTGTTGAACTACTGTGCTCTACAGTAGTGAACTTTATTATAAAGTAAAATATATGTTGGTGATAAATAAAATGTATCGCCATCGGCACAACAAGGTGTTTCCATAAAGCGTTGGTGATAATACCTACACAGAATTTAACTCAGGTTACATGGCTAGCAGGAAAAACAATGAACATATAAACATTTGTTTCGTCGCAAATGTGTTTCTCAAGTGAAATGTGATCGGTGCCTTTTTGCTCCCGCTCAACAAAGTTAGCAAGTTTGTAGAATTCTATTTTAATTTTAGAAAAACGCGTTCCGAAACATTAAAAACCGCGTTTTGAAAAAGCAGTGGCGCTAATTGGGAGCTCGTTACAATGACGCTCCTCGCAAGCGAAAAGATATAGTAAGATTTATCTGGCTTCCTTCAGACCATTTTTCAGGCAAAGCCCAGCGCTAATTTATGCGTTTCGAAAGTACCATGTATCATCGCATAGTTTTCTTGATGTACTCGTCCTCAAGCGACTCGATGCCAGACAACATTCGCTGCGTATAAAGTGTCGATGCCTCTTCAAGAAGCATCAGCAACGACTAATATGCCAGTGTCGGTTTCCCAAACTCACACACTCCTCTTTAGCTTCTAACATCTTAAATGTCGGCCGGTGTGACCGAACAATAGCTGTAACCACCCAAGTGATTTCGGGGCATCAGTCGTAACCATGTAATAATATAAACTGCAAACTACGCACTGTAAGCACAATATATTAGAATTATTTGGCTTTTTCGCAGATATGCACATACATAAATTTTTGAGCCTTACAGTATATACCTAAGAAAGGCAGAGCCTTGCAGGCTGCAATGAGGACGAAATACCTCTGAAAATATTTTCAAATGAAAGACGTCTGCGAAATGTAATCTATCCGTTTAACATGTTCACGTCTTGTGTTTTCAAAAATAGATTCGTAATGGATTCTTCGCGATCAATATGTTGTTGACAGTCGGCATGAAGAGAACACGTGTCCAGGATCGTACCCCACACCACCAAATCTGCAAGCGCGCTAAATATATTCCTTGATAAAGACTGGTGTAACGGGATCAAATGAGGAGTATTCCCTATTGTTTGACGTTATCAATTGGCGCACTTCATCTTCGTCTTCTGCAGTCCCTTTGTGCGATTGCTGGTGAACTATAGGTAAATTGAGTCGCCGAGCGGCACAGCCTGGAGCAATCGTGGAATGCTGCTTGTTAAACAGCATTGAGTTTATGATGTACCATTTCTTTGTATTTGGCACGTGGCTTAAGCGAGTTTGCCAATAACAGTTCAATTTCTTGTGACATAGATCCGAAACCTTGACCTAGCGATATTGTAGCAGGCGAGGCTTTGAGTGTGTGTGTTTTATGCCATATACATTCAATTCGCCCAAATGACGCTTTAGATTGGCAACACTCTGTGTCAAACCAGGGTAATTCCGATCTATCGCGTGCCATTTTGCGGGGTAGTGGTGCATGGCAATCGACCACTTGCTTAGCATATAAGTAGAAGTGTGTAGTTCGATCATTATATGAGCACGCAGTAAGTCTGTGGCAGCGACATGTAGGGTTTGAGCGGAACGCCTAGATTTGAGTCGGTCCCATTGGCGATATTCAATTATCTTTTACAGTAGCTGGTCTGGAACGTAACTGGAGGCGGAATTTGACCAATATTAAATTTATGATAGGGACTTGAAGTAAACAACAGCTGCTACAAGATCAATGCTGGTAAACACACAGTCGAGCACATTTCCGCGGTAATGAGTTGGCTAATTCACGAGCTGCGTTATATCGAATGAGTCAATTAGAGATGTGAACTCATTGCCCATCACAAGCAAGTTGAAGTCGCCCACGATTAGTACATTAAGAACAGTAAGTGGAGGGTAGAGATAGATCTTCGGCAAGGTTGTGTATTATATAATGCATTCTGTGAAAGATACGGCGTTCGGTAATTTGTTAGAGTTAGTATCAAGCAGCCATTGAGGATTACAGTCCCAAGTATAAATTCAAAGCTGGTGAAAGTAATTTCTTCAATCTCTCGAGATAACTTATACCGCAGAGATGGATGTGCTATCCAGCAGTGCCACGACCGTAATGAGGAACGTATCGGCACGCATTCTTCGAGAGCTACTGCATCTGGATCTTGCATCCACGTTTCTGTTAGGATAAGAAGGTCGAGGCTATGTTCGATTATTGTGAGCTTTTTAAGCGCCGACTTATTGACTGATCGAGCGTTCAATAGTCCGAAAGTAGCGAGCTCGGTATGTTTGGCTGGATAGTCATTGTTTATTGTCAGAAACATTGTTACTCGCAAGGGTACCAATGTCACAGTCATCCGTGCTGTCATTTCATCCGAGATCAGCCACGCTTATTTTGAGGAGAATTGGTGATAGCAAAGGCTCTGTCTCCCTCAGCGTTGACGAGTTGTGGACTGCGTTGGCCATTGTTTGTGCTACTGCTGATGCAGCTACAGTTGTGCTGGCTTGGACGTGGCTTGCGTTACAGCCATGCTTGTCGATGGCACGACACTTGGTCGGGAGATTAAGCCGAGCTGTGGCAGCGTCGTCAAGGATAAAGCGGCGTTACTCGACTTACGATGGCCAAAAGGAAATTAAGAAATAGTGCAAATTTTTGTATATATATTCTACCACTACTTTAACCTTTATTTGTTACGGAACATTCAAGATTTTTTATTGCGTAACACAATGTTGTCGCTGTGTACACGCAGCGAGTTGGTCGTCGAGATTGTGGTGCAGAGTGCCTCTGCAC
>JASANE010021114.1:0-46921 GCA_030248225.1 Trileptium ribeirensis
CTCTTGTGTGTTGATACAACTGACCCCGATTAGGAAAAACATTGATTGTCAACCAATATTTACAATATATCAAGATATTGAAGGGTCGAGATTTTGTGCACCGAAAGTTATTCACAGGCGTTGCTACAATCGGATATCCTTAACGATATGACATTGCAAAATTTAATTGATGACTTGTCGAAAAGAAACCACGATCGTTTGGTTCGAGGCTGCCGAAAAAAAAGATTATAATTCACAACGATATTTTCTAGTGATTATTTTGGGTGAAGTTTTCGGCTCAGCTTAAGGTTTTAGGAGGTCTGTGCTAGGATATATACAAATTCGAAAGTCGGCCACGTGAAAATTTGCTGAATATGGCGTAGTTTCGACAAAGCAATACAGAGACCCAATATCTTAAAAAATGAGGCACTAAATATAGGTATATACTTTGAAAATGGTACACTGTGACATTGCATATTATATATACTGAAATCTTTATATCCAAACAACCCGCTTCACCAATGTCCAAACCTCCTCTTTGGTCCCGAACTTATATATTCAGTCCAATTTTAGACCAAATTTACAAGTAATCCTCATTTGAACAGCTAACCCAAGCGCCGCACACTTGAATTCTAGTTGGGTTCCGGTGGCTCAGCTTAGAAATCCTTTCCACTTTTTATAAAAAATATAAAATTCACTATAAAATTAAAAAGTGTCCACTATAAATTAAATTCAGTTCGATTAAATTATAAGTTTAGTCGCCGATTTACAGTAGGCTTATAGAGAGAGCAAAGTATTTATATACTCCAAAAGTAATTTATCAAAAAAGCTTAGTTGTCTACATCTTAAATTCTTAATAAATACATTATAAAACAGGGCTGAATAGTGAATGGCAAAGTCTAGTAAGTATACATTTGAAATTGAAGTTTATGGTTTGAAAATTACGATATATATATATCGTAATACGATATCCAGATAATCCGATTTTAGCACCACGATTTTACACGGATATCCGGATATTATAGTAAGCAATATCCTCCTATCCCACCCTTAACTATATGATGTGGGTAAGTTTTCTATGTTTACAACTACCAGGAGTTCACAGATGAGCGATCAACCCTGGTTCTCAAAAATTACTTTAGCCCTTATTGCTGTTTTCTCTGTTATTAATTGTTACCGATTGTGTTGCTATCCCAAAGCCACTGTAGGCTTCTTTATATGTTAGCTCGCTACTCTTCCTAACTACTGCTATTTTTCATTTTTAATCCTTGATGCACTTCATCTAATCCTTGCTTCAACTTGCTTTTAAATACTAAATCGCCGTCAGAATCCAGTTAGCTTGACTCTCTTCATTTAGATTAGTCTCTCCGAAAGCCGTCAATTTTGAAACTACAATGTAAAAATTGATCGCCGAAGTTAAAATTTTGAGCCCAAAGAAACCATGCGGGCCTCCCAAGGTTTTATCTTCTTTTGGTACCCCGGAAAATAAAATATGAGTTCAAAAGACATACATAAATGCCATTTGCTGGATTATTGTATTTACATAAGGGACATAACGGAGTAAAACGTGTTCAGACATAAAAGAAACCGAATTTGGAAAAAATATACCTTTAGAATTTTACAGTGAGAAAAGAACAACTACACTTTGTTAAATTCAATATAATATTTACAAAAACGCTACTAAATTACCCTATAATTATATATACACTAAACAGGACATAAAAATCCACAGTTTTCAAATAAGCCCTGACGAAATAATAGCTGATGAAATCTGATTCTTGCGATTGTTGTCATACGTTAACAGCATCAATGAGTTACACGCGATAGTCCACTATCAAATTCACTTTGTAACCAAGAACTTTAGCTCTCCGGTATTATACAAGCATAAATCAATATATTTATTCAACGTATGCCGCTATATATAAAATATATACCCCATCGGCAGTGGAGCCCAAATTATTGCATTCATGCAAATAAATTTCACTGCATAGTTTCGTTTCTTTCACTGCTTCAACCTTAGTGTTCTGAGGGCGGATGCCAGCATTGTATAGAAAGCCAAAGCCCTAAGAACTGCTGTGACCCTAGTAGTTAGCCAATATTATACGTAGCTGAAATCCTGACGGTGAGAGCCAATGTATATCGGGCTCAACCGGATGTAGCCCTTTCACGGCAGAACCTAACAGTGAACCAAAAAATCGAAAAAATGTCATAAATACAGCCCAAATGGTTATTTCCTACGTAGTGTCGATGAACTGAATCACAAAGTATCACAAGATTATTGCTGTATCATATAAATTGGCGAAATTGGTTTGGGCTATTCGGAAAGGATCTGATTTTTGTAAATGGTGTAAGTGAAATTCCTTTTCATGATTTATCGTTTAGAGCCCAGATTTATAAACCTGCACATATGTTTTAAGTCCTCAATAAAGCTAACTTTTGCTATCCAAGCAGCATCTGCCTCATTCATCGTGGAAGATGAAGGAACTTGATCAGCAAATATGATAAATTTGCTATGACTATATCACAGACACAGCCATATATATACAGTGCTCGTTAGATGACATTTTATGTAACCGACAATATCCCTTACAGGTGCTTCACTTCAGTTATAATACCTAACAGAAGCAACTACTGTAAAAGATCCGATAAATAAATGATATTATGTATATTAATATTATATATTAACGCTGACTGCTTTTCTCAAAGGGAAATTACCATAGAAATGTTATTACTTTGAGGCAGATACGTAGAATAAAATGAAGACAGCGTAATGAAAATTGACTTATCAAGTATAGAATAATAAATACAGTCACACGATACGCAAAAAACGACAGGCTGAAACAAAGACGGTTGTAGATTAACCAGGGAGTAACCTGGAATTCCAGTACCTGCAAAATTCGGGGGTTTCTGGTTTGTGGCAGAATTATAGTCGTAATTTCGAGTCTTGGATATCTGCATGGTGTATTTTGGACGAAAAGTTTTGCATGTATATAGTCAGAATTAGCTAATAAACTCAAAACTATATAACTGAAACACTACAACACAAAAGCGAAATATACTCTGTCTTTGTGTTGGTTGAGGTACTTTAGCGTAGATTTTTTAATTTCCCAACATACATTTTCAACGTCTACTAAACAATTCATAAGACACAAAGAAATAACGCTAATCAAGCAAACACTAGCCTATTGATGAAACTAACCATGATTCCAAAAAGACTACATATGGTGACAGTCACTATCGTGGGCAAATTTCCCAGGACATTTTGTACTATATTCCAGAACTCGACTAAACCCATTTCCTGGATTTCACATTTGTAACCAATTTAACTGACACAAGTATGGCGAACTGCAGTTTTGTTTTATCAGGCGGTGTGGTGGAAATGCGATTGCTTGTAATATGCATTTGAGAAAATATCACACACAAAACAGGGTCGCAGGGTCATTTCAGATCGCCTGCATTCCCCGGTACCAACATGGTCTAATTCAGAACCCGAAAACACTCTCCTCTGCACTGTACTCAGCAGGGTTTTTGCCTTAATCTTTGTCTGCTCGGTTCTTCCACAGAAACACAGCGGAAACTCTGTGCTGGCAAACCAAACACTGAGACAATTTCTCTAAATCCGCAGTAAAAAAGTGTTGGGCTGCTTTGTGGCGCATGTCTTAGCCGCGCAGCCTGGAAATAGGATTTACGCATTGGAGAGCAGCATGTGTTACTTTATACATCGTTTCATATGCAGGTACTTCCAAACTATCAATTCGCGCTACCTATTGTAACTCGACATCCGGTCGTATTATCGCGCGACTTCGGCGCATTAGAGAAAGATACCTTACTTCGTTGTAGTAAATGGTACCAAAATTCGATGTGCCAATAAGTTTTTTGAATCTGGTTTCAGTAATATAAAGACAAACTATAAATATTCGCGATATCCATTGTAACTCGACAACCGGTCTAGCTATCTGGGTCATATAATGCGCAACTTCGCTGCATAAGGAAAAGATAGCTTCCTTCGTTGTAGTAAATAACCCAAATTCGATGTGCCAATAAGTTTTTTGAATCTGGTTTCAGTAATATAAAGACAAACTATAAATATTCGCGATATCCATTGTAACTCGACAACCGGTCTAGCTATCTGGGTCATACAATGCGCGACTTCGCTGCATAAGGAAAAGATAGCTTCCTTCGTTGTAGTAAATAACCCAAATTCGATGTGCCAATAAGTTTTTTGAATCTGGTTTCAGTAATATAAAGACAAACTATAAATATTCGCGATATCCATTGTAACTCGACAACCGGTCTAGATATCTGGGTCATACAATGCGCGACTTCGCTGCATAAGGAAAAGATAGCTTCCTTCGTTGTAGTAAATAACCCAAATTCGATGTGCCAATAAGTTTTTTGAATCTGGTTTCAGTAATATAAAGACAAACTATAAATATTCGCGATATCCATTGTAACTCGACAACCGGTCTAGCTATCTGGGTCATACAATGCGCGACTTCGCTGCATAAGGAAAAGATAGCTTCCTTAGTTGTAGTAAATAACCCAAATTCGATGCACCAATAAATCTTTTGAATCTGGTTTCCAGTAATGTAAAGATAAACTAGAGTACTATTAACTTATCTGCTAACAATGGCCACTAAAATTTAAGCAGCTAGCTAGTCATACATTACCTAACACCGCAAATTCCTGGGTGTCGCTGATTTTAACAATGGAAAAAAATTGTAAAACCTTTAAATACTACCAACGTTTCCCCACAAATCACATGGGTCATAGGGTTAGGAGTCAACTACACTGCCGTAGTTGTATTATTCCACACTGTCCACAAAGGCAAGTCACTATTTGAGATAAACTCCACTAGCTCAATCCGTTTCCGCTATATAAACAACCGACGAGACTAAATCACATGGATCATAGGCAGGGAGTAACCGGAATTCCGGTTCCGGCGAAAATCGTGTACCGGTTGCGGTTCCGGCAAAGGGCAAAAACCATACCGGAACCGGAATTCCGGTTTAAACAGTTTGTTTGAAATTTTCCACGTTTTTGCTTCATCTGTGATCCAAACATATGTAATATATATTATACAATGATCAAGCTCCAATACAACCAAGCAAAAGAAAAGATTAACTAAGCAATTTGACGTTTGAAACGTAAGTAGGGCACATAATTTCAGTTGGAATTTTTCATAATAACCTGCAGGAGTTTGTTAAATCAAAGCCAGGTCGATGCTTGTAGCAGCTATTTTACACATCCAGAAGTCTGTGGGATACGTTTGAATTAAACCGGTCCAACTCGGTAACAGAGTATGGCTTATGCAGAAGTACTTAGGGTATGCTTAGCTAACATAAATTGCGTCAAGCAACCACCAGTGCGCTTGTAAACTTGATATTTCAGTCTAAATTGAAGTATACTAACGTTATCTGCAACGCAGCTAGAAACTGCTTTCTTGACAAAGAACTGTATTTATTGAAACTGTGCGAGCAGCATCACAGTGTGTCTCATTTATAGCATTCTGATTAGAAAGTTACCATCATTATCATCTAACTTACGGGCACTGTATGTCCAAAACTTACGGGCACTAGCCTAAACAGTGTCCCTGACCACTGATCATAAAATTACCTTTTATCTATTATTTTCTCTTAGAATCATATAAACCAATAATTTCAAGTTTCCTACAGAAGAGCATGTAACAAACGTATGTGTAGTAAAGGAAGGCGACTGGAGACAGCGCGAAAGTGTGTATTCTACGCTCCAAGCTTTATAAGCATTTACGATTTGACGCAGTATACGCAATGGTGTATAGTGGAAGGCATTTTTGCTCTGGGTGTCCAAAAATCGACATATTTGATCAATAAATAAACATTATTAGCTTCCTCAGTCTCTTTAAAGTTTCAGAAAGGCAATAATGCCACCGCAGTACATTAAGTTTAATGTAAAAGTTATTTTTTATGCATTTTAAATCCACTATAATACCTTGATTTCTTCCTTCATCTGTTTTACTATATATAAATTTCGAAGACCAAGTTCCGGTTCCGGATCCGGTTTAAATGGACGGTTCCGGTTGCTGGTTCCGGTTATTCCCTGGTCATAGGGTTAGGAGTCAACTACACTGCCGTAGTTGTATTATTCCACACTGTCCACGAAGGCAAGTCACTATTTGAGATAAACTCCACTAGCTCAATCCGTTTCCGCTATATAAACAACCGACGAAGCTAAATCACATGGGTCATAGGGTTAGGAGTCAACTACACTGCCGTAGTTGTAATATTCCACACTGTCCGCAAAGGCAAGTCACTACTTAAGATAAACTCCACTAGCTTAATCCATTGCGACTATATAAACAACCGACGAAACTACTGCTGCTTCTACGTACATTTCCGTCGCCTCCGCCAAGCTGATCTCCGCTATTCGGATCCACGTTTGGTTCACGCTAAATTGTACGAACGAACGAATGTCGAATTACGACCCACACGTTATCCTGATCTGGTCGTGGGTTTACCAATGCCAGATCCAGCAGGTGTTATCCCACAACAATTAGCGGCGTTTACGTTTCAAAAATTTTTCGAAGCAACAACTTAGCACGACAAATGTTGAAGATGAAAACGGCTTCCTCCTGACAATACGCTGAGATGAATTGGAACGCCGCTCGTGTTTTCGAAATTGTCGTAATATTGTTTATATGACAAGCCAAAGTATACTGTCACAGTTTAATCAATGGCTCAAACTCGTTATGTTATATATTACATTTCACTATATAATATTTACAATATTGAACGCCAGTCGAACGTATGTACAATATATATCGTTACTTAGTTAATTTTACGTATTAGATATATAATACCAATACCTAATTTCATAATAATATGTCGCAGCGAAAACACAGTATAACCAAATGTTAATAATATTTATACGTGAGTCCACTTTAGGACAGGGTTGTTCCGATTGCCAAAGCCACGAAATGCATCACTTGCGTTCGCATTTCTGGAATCGGTATTCGCGAACAAGGGCTCTGCGATGTAGGAAAGGAACGTGCGTATGCGCATATTTCTCCATTCCGCACAGTTCTCCGCGTTCACCAAATGCATGCTGAATCGGACCGATATACTCGAGGTCCATGTACGTATTTGTAATATACGCATATAACGCGAATGGTAGTGGGGCTTTCCCGTATACGCGGTCAGAAAAACGCGATGCTAAATTGTAAAATAGCGACCACCAATATCATGTACATAATAAATATTTGTTCGCTTACATTCATCGCGTTTACGATCGTGAACTGACTTGACAAAAGAACAACTCTAGTTTACACACTTAAATTGGACTCACGCATTGGATAGGTAGTTTGAGGTCGGCCATAAGTAAACATCAACGGAATGTTATGGTGTGTTCGCTCGGCCAGATTTTTGAACTCACAGTTGAATACGGAAAAATCTTCGAAATCCCAATACTTTGAGTGCGCGCATCTTTACCAATTTTTTGTTCGTAATGGTTGAAAACAAAACAAGCTATCACATTTTAATTTTAAGCTAAAAATTTGAGCATGGCAATGCACCAATTTTACTTGAAAAAATTCATGGATATAAAAACTGCCGAAATTAACAACAACAAAATGACACATTCAATGAGTCGTGAGCTGATCAAATGCACATTGGCTTATTGATGGCTATATATGTAAACACTGTGAAGGACAAAACAAAACCATACAATAGCAGTTGATATATACAAATATATGTAGCGGAAAATGGATGATGATTTAACATTTAAAACGTAATTGGATTGACTGATATACACAAAAGCATTAAAATGAGCGGTCAGATGACAGACACAAAAATCGTCGTCACTTGTCATACCATAACGTACATAGACACAGGACAGATTCCGGTATACAAACCCCCCAACAGAATGTACCTATCTACTGCAAAAGTATTACAATTGGCAAAATTTACAACAGCTAGATATTTTTAATTGCGAAAGGCCCGCATCACTATGCATTTTACAAAATAATCTAACACAGCTACTGCAAAGTCTCAGCCCTCTGAATAAGGAAAAGGCGATTGTTTTAATTTAGGAAAACAATTAAAAAGTGTTTCCGTAGTTGCAGGCACCATGAGGATATTACCGTGTGGAGCTTGACATATCACCCCTTGACGCTAAACATTGTCTTCACAATAGTAAATAAAGGGCTTAATATCCTGTGTGTGTTGTGAAATGAGGCATACGCAAGTACAGTACAGTTATATCGCGAGTAAATCACTGAGACACGGAGTAGTATTTAACTTATAATTTCTTTCCTGAAGGGCCCCCAACTGCTTCGTAAGGAAGAAAACAAAATTCGGCATTTTCAAACATAAAATCATTTTTTGCACCTCAAACACAAATTCCTTTCAGAACAGTTATGCAAATGGCGTCAAAATTTTGAAATACCAGAACACAAAATCTTACAACGCAAAATTAAGTAGAGGATGCAAAACTTTCTCAGCGCAAAATAATTAATTTAGTACGGGGTGCAAAACCATTGAGCAGGGGACGCAAAATTTTTTGGTTTCCCCCGACCGCCGTATACCCTCGCTACGCAACTGTCTCTAAGCTGTTCTTTTTAAGGATATTAATTTCTATAACTGCCTGCACAACATGTCTTACCGTAGACATGTTAAGTAAAGGAGTGCCCACTGAACTTTAACCAACTTTGTGGCACAAAATGTCCTCACAATATAACAAGCGCGAAATGTGTTTCAAACTTCCTTTTACATTGAAAGTTTTATGTAACCATTTTTAGGAGCGTTTAAGAAACTTTTTCTGCTACTCCAAATGGATTGATTTGAAAAATTCAATGCTATAATTACCTACCGCATTTTCGTTTTATATCGAAAACGTCAATACTATTTTCTCAGCATTATAGCAGTTCTAAAGGGAAAATATTTCGGAGCAAAATACTGCCAAAATTGGGCAGTGTTCGTACAAAAATCAGCACAGGTTTCAAAAATCCAGCGAGCGCTGCTCTTCGATTTTCTGAGAAAAAGTTGTGTCCTCTTGTAGTCTAACTATTGACAATTTCCACGCTTTTAATCATTACAACCACGTAGTTCTTTTCGACGCAATACGTGTTTTTTATATACTATTAATGTTCTTTATGTAGCAACTATGAAAACAAATAGTATGCTCTCGCTTATTAAAAAAGTATGCGTACTTAAAACCTTAATACCGACGCCATTATGAGTTTAAACAATAACTATTTTCGAAAACTACTATACGATACGACTACTGTTGGGGACCTTGATTGCTAAGCAATCCGTTTTGGGGCATGATTCCTGATTTGTCTCTTTCCCAATGTACTACAATCAAAATATATGTTAGCAATGAATGCATTGATGATAATCCATACCATCCTCTGTTGCACCCCATGGATCACAGAATTCGTGTCAACCACACACATTATAAACAACTGGGCTTATAAGAACAAAAAAAATAGCGATATATATAAGCACCCAAATGACTGCAAACGACAGAGTATACAAGTGAACAGTTGTGTATATTTCTGTTTTAAGTTACGTATGTAATATAATAAATTTAGGGCACAATTTTGAAAAAAAATCTCTCGGCATTCGTTCGACAACATTACGTACAAAATGAATTTATTTGTAGTAAAAGCTTATTAAAAAACTTAAAGCCATATATAACAGAAATGCGTTTTATGCCTTGAAAACAAAAAGTGACGAAAAGACTTCAGCGCACTCCAACAAACGAGAGTGAGAGAGCATTTTATAGCAACTGCTCACCAAACTTTGCGACGCTGAGCAACAACCGTGTTGTGTGCCGATAGCACCGGATAACTTCAACTACTGTGTAACGAAACAAAATAATTATTGAAACAACAAAAATAAATAGAACAAACAAGATTCTTTACAGCAAATACATACCTATACAATTTTAGTTATAATTATTATATGCGTTCAGACCGGGCATACGTTTGGCCCCTTCACGGAAAGAGAAGCCCCATCCACTTCCGAGCTGGCCCCAAAGATTTCTGCTGCGATTTTAACTTCCATTTATTTTGACCTCCCAACAACCCTCAGGATTTATAAAGTCCTAACAAAAACAATTACAAAACTTAACACTACAGCTCTGATATTTCAATTTTTCATGATAAATTAATGAATAAAATGAAAAGCGGCCTGCTTCTTGCTGAAACACACATCTTAGTTAATAGTGCAATAAATATTAAACATGTTGTATATAAATGCCTGAAAAGGCTATAAATCATGGTTGACCAAACAAATTTTACTTGGCAGAAAATTCCTTCCGGTTGGAGGCCCCCAATTGACAGTCCCTAGACATTTATTTTGGACCTATGCAGAGACAAGTCAATAATGTATCACCTACAATATTTCATCTTAAACTAAGCACGGGTAATATTTATTCTGGGACGTGACAACATTTCCAAAATTTCAATTCACTCCCTGTCTTTACTAATCAACTAGTTAAATATACCATTTTCAAATAATAGTTACGTATATATATTATTTTGATTTCTAAATAATTTCCAATTAGCGCTTTTAAGATAACTGTTTAAATTTTGTGATCACATTCAGGAATCACTGTGGAATAGGAAAACATGAATTCCAAGTGTACAATGAGTTAGTTGTTGGTATATATCCATGATCTTTCGAAATTCGCACTAAAAGTTGCACTAAAAATCAAAGCAAACTCAAAACTTGCAACCACAGCATCAGATATATAGTATAAATACGCAAAGAAACGTCATAGCTGATTGACTAGTTTAGAGATCGAACATTCAAATGGATCGAGCTAAAACCTATGGTTCCGTGACCAGCGCGGTAGTTACACCCCTCAGAACAGTACCCTAGGAATACTACCAGTAACCATCAATGGGTTTCATGCCACTTACATTTACACTTGCACTGCGAAAACTTTAATCATAAAATTTTTTTCTCACTTTCCTCAAGTAACAGTTTTCAAAGCACAGGGGAGAAGAGGCCCGCGATATTGAACAGCTTCGGTCAACTGGGACGGATCATAGCTGTATTCAGCACACTGAACTTTTCAGTCTCCGACATGTGTATACCTGAAAACTTGCTGAGTTATGACGATGAAACAATGAATCTGACGTCATCGCGAAACGAAACAAGTAGTATCACCATCTGTATGAGGTATATATTTTGGTTCGAGCACTGAACATACTCGTAAACCCAGCAAGGCACCGCTCAAGAAATCCGCTCGTTGCACAATGACCAGCCCATTAAACATTTTGCAGAGAAAAAATTTATTCTTATCGTACGGTCTATAGACGTGTGGAACAGCTTACTTATTTTAAACATAAAATTTAGCTGCATCGTAACGTAATTACCTCGCTGAAAGATGTTTGAGAACATAGCGAAGCAAAAATGCAAAGAACATCTGTGGTCATGTGCAAGAAAAGCAAGCCTTTTCCTAGCATATTTTGCCATTTTTAAACCACACCAGCAACAAAATACTAAAATTATTTCATTTTAATAATACTATTTATTTCAAATAGAATATATATATCTACCGGCCAAATAATATATATACATCGTAATACATGATAGCGTTTTGTATAAAACCCTTCGGCTAACCATACGTACATCATATTTCAATAAGACAAGCAGTAATGTATTAGTTATTAATGATAAGCTTACATCGTTTCCTGGCCCCGACTGAGATAAATTCATATAATAATCCAATCAACTATTAACAGAAACTTACTCTCTGAACTAAAGACCGCAGTGGAGCCAAGTTCAGGCAGGCTGCGGTCTTGTCCCAGGCCTGGCTCGGGTCGTCGGGTGAGATTCAGGTCCAGCGACGTACCCAAAATGTCGTCGCATATCACGTTCTACCTGCGCGAAGTACAGAATTTTGTACACCCAACTTTGGTGTATGTACTCATCTGTGACCAATGAGAATGCTCGTGTAGGCACAGAGCAAAATATATTGGGACACGAACACATATTATTTAAACAAGTTTTACTGATTTCATTGGGAATATTTTGTGCAGCACATACGAAATATATATCATTGGTAGACTGCAGTCGCGGGTCGGGTCTACAAATTGTGGCATCTGGTCGGGTCTGACACTTTTAATCCCATGCGGACAATAGCCTGAACTACAATATAAACCTAATACTTACGTATATACAAAGATGAAATTTTGAAGCAATTATATATAATTCTCGAAAGGGAACAGTACTGCTGTTTCCGCCAAAGTTGCAGCACTATACACCAGATACTAAACAAGCGTGTGCTGTTGGAACGGCTACAAGAGTATGGAAAACCCGGCACGGTTGCATTTGTGGGGTTAAAGGCTGCCCTTTATTCCGTACACCGCCAGTAGCTATAAAAAGTAATTGAGGCAGCCGGAATCCCAACACCGCTAATAAAACATTATTCGAACCGTTTTTAAGCCGAGTACGCATTGGTAATTGTCTGCCTGACGCTTTTAGGTGAAATCGAGGGAATGACAGAGATCGAATTTGCAGCCCACCTAATTTAAACATATTGTGGCCTGGCTCATAGAAACGATGTTACACCACGAGGATGGCGTCACCTGTAAACGCAACACACGAGAGTTTCACTGACACAGCTTATGCTGACGAAACCGCCATCACATTCCCTTCGCTAGAGCAGCTGCAGTTAATTCTGGACATAGTCAACAACGCCGCTAAACGCATCGGGCTGACAATAAGTAGCGCCAAGGCCAAGGTACTGACACTTTGTATCCAGTTCAGCAAAGCTCTTGTCCAGTTCAGCACGCTAATAATTACATCTGCCATCCGTGTCATCTGTCGAGCAGGAAACAATGAAGAAGAACCATTATTTATAGCCGGAGTTCTGCTATCAACTATCAAAACGAGTTAGTCGCCAAGATTTTGTCATTATTGTGTAATGGTCGTTTCTGGGCAAATTTATGCTACCTATTTCATCCAAGGTTGAATGTTAAATTTTCCGGACAACTCCAGTGCATTATTCTGCTTTCTCACTAGTTATATAAAGCAGAGGTTAAGTTGTATACCCGATGGTCCCTCCGAAGCAACTAGTTATAAATAGTGTGGAGTAAGAGAAACTAACATTGTTACAAGATTCTTGTTGAAAATCGTAAAGTAACCATATGTCTAATTATTAGCACCGATGGAAAACGGGTCGAAATTGGCTGGATGGCATTCGCTGATTATACATTGATTTATAACAAAAAAGGCGATACAAATTGTAAAAACCAAGACACACCATATCGACCAATACATTAAGTAATCGTGTAGCTGCGTGGCCTTGATTTACTTATTTTACAATATATATATATATAATTTAGTGAGTTTACTGGAACTCCTCTTTCACCACATTTTCGTTCGGGTTTCAGCAAAATTCGGGTTCGGGTTACGCCTAATTTTGCCGAAACCGTAGATATAGTAATCGGGTACTGTGCCTGATGCCCCTAAACTTATGAAATAAAAGTTTCTCATTCCCGAATCAAAACTGGCTAGCAAATCAAACCACAAGAAAAGCGCAATTTGTGGTGCCATTTGTAATGATAAGAGCAAATTTTTTAATCTTACTGTTCGGTCAGCTGCCCTTGATTAGCCCGTTTAATTTCTCAACAGCCATTTATCTATCTACCTCTACTAAAGTTTTGAACCTCACTATTCGCTCAAATGTCTTTGATTAGCCCGTTTAAATTCCCAACAGCCATTTATCTACCTACCTCTACTAAGGTTTTGAACCCAACTATTCGCTCAACTGTCTTTGATTAGCCCGTTTAAATTCCCAACAGCCATTTATCTACTTACCTCTACTAAGGTTTTGAACCTCACTATTCGCTCAAATGTCTTTGATTAGCCCGTTTAAATTCCCAACAGCCATTTATCTACCTACCTCTACTAAGGTTTTGAACCCAACTATTCGCTCAACTGTCTTTGATTAGCCCGTTTAAATTCCCAACAGCCATTTATCTACTTACCTCTACTAAGGTTTTGAACCTCACTATTCGCTCAAATGTCTTTGATTAGCCCGTTTAATTTCTCAACAGCCATTTATCTATCTACCTCTACTAAAGTTTTGAACCTCACTATTCGCTCAAATGTCTTTGATTAGCCCGTTTAAATTCCCAACAGCCATTTATCTACCTACCTCTACTAAGGTTTTGAACCCAACTATTCGCTCAACTGTCTTTGATTAGCCCGTTTAAATTCCCAACAGCCATTTATCTACTTACCTCTACTAAGGTTTTGAACCTCACTATTCGCTCAAATGTCTTTGATTAGCCCGTTTAAATTCCCAACAGCCATTTATCTACCTACCTCTACTAAGGTTTTGAGCCCAACTATTCGCTCAACTGTCTTTGATTAGCCCGTTTAAATTCCCAACAGCCATTTATCTACCTACCTCTACTAAGGTTTTGAACCCAACTATTCGCTCAACTGTCTTTGATTAGCCCGTTTAAATTCCCAAAAGCCATTTATCTACTTACCTCTACTAAGGTTTTGAACCTCACTATTCGCTCAAATGTCTTTGATTAGCCCGTTTAAATTCCCAACAGCCATTTATCTACCTACCTCTACTAAGGTTTTGAACCCAACTATTCGCTCAACTGTCTTTGATTAGCCCGTTTAAATTCCCAACAGCCATTTATCTACCTACCTCTACTAAGGTTTTGAACCCAACTATTCGCTCAACTGTCTTTGATTAGCCCGTTTAAATTCCCAAAAGCCATTTATCTACTTACCTCTACTAAGGTTTTGAACCTCACTATTCGCTCAAATGCCTTTGATTAGCCCGTTTAAATTCCCAACAGCCATTTATCTACCTACCTCTACTAAGGTTTTGAGCCCAACTATTCGCTCAACTGTCTTTGATTAGCCCGTTTAAATTCCAAACAGCCATTTATCTACCTACCTCTACTAAGGTTTTGAACCCAACTATTCGCTCAACTGTCTTTGATTAGCCCGTTTAAATTCCCAAAAGCCATTTATCTACTTACCTCTACTAAGGTTTTGAACCTCACTATTCGCTCAAATGTCTTTGATTAGCCCGTTTAAATTCCCAACAGCCATTTATCTACCTACCTCTACTAAGGTTTTGAACCTCACTATTCGCTCAAATGCCTTTGATTAGCCCGTTTAAATTCCCAACAGCCATTTATCTACCTACCTCTACTAAGGTTTTGAGCCCAACTATTCGCTCAACTGTCTTTGATTAGCCCGTTTAAATTCCAAACAGCCATTTATCTACCTACCTCTACTAAGGTTTTGAACCCAACTATTCGCTCAACTGTCTTTGATTAGCCCGTTTAAATTCCCAAAAGCCATTTATCTACTTACCTCTACTAAGGTTTTGAACCTCACTATTCGCTCAAATGTCTTTGATTAGCCCGTTTAAATTCCCAACAGCCATTTATCTACCTACCTCTACTAAGGTTTTGAACCTTACTATTCGCTCAACTGCCTTTGATTAGCCCGTTTAGTTTCCCAACAGCTATTTATCTGCTACCTGTACTAAAGCGTATATATAAGCATAGGGTAGTCAATAAAAACACTTAGATATGATATTTGTAGTTTCGAATTGCTTTCGATAACTCAAACTTTGTTAGCAATACAGTTACGCATGTTTTACATTAAACCTAATATTTATTACGCCTGCTAATTATAAAACTGTCCAATTATACCGTAGTGAAGGTATATATGTAAAGCTGGTGTGCTTTTGAAGCAAAGTTTAAGGTTTCACTAGCACATGTTACTGGTCCTTGTTCGATTTAACATACTTTACCAAGTTTTTTCACTTCATTAAAGTATCAATTTGAAAGCGCAATTCAATATGAAAGGCGTACGGGTGATATTCTTAAAAACGAACAATTTACTATGAAGCTTTCGGATCCAGCAACCACCCACCCTCCACGATACTTTACGACTTAGCATAAAATTCATAAAAAGATTAAACTTAGGCTAACGTTTACACTTAGTACATCGACGAGTGAAGAACATGCATATAATGTTATGCCCGTTAGCTTGATTAGGGCCAAATTTAGTACAAACATATGTTAAATACTCGTAAATGCAAATATATAAATATAACATTAGTAAAGTAATAAAAAATAAATATATATAAATATATATCAAAGCTTATCCTATCGCAACTGTGATTAATTCTGAGTGTTGAATATATATATATATAACTATAATAAGCTTGTGGGATAAAATTGTCCTCAAAGCGAAATATGTTTCAAACTGCAGTGTCTAATGTGGGTTTTATGCAACCTTTATTTTCTTCGGACGCATCTAGGAAATAGGTTTTTCTACTCGACACACATAAATTTTAAAAATAAGCAATAAAATTACCTTCCACATTTCAGTTATAATCGAAAACATGAATACAATTTTGTCAAACTAATAAGAATTAATAACGTAAAATCCACCAACTTTAACAAAATATTTGTAAGCAAAATACTGTTTAAATTGGGCTAAATCTCTAGTTTTGTAGAAAATTCGACACTGATTTCAAAAATGGAGTTAGCGCTACTCTCTGATGATCTAAAAAAAGTAACGTTACCTTAAAAATCACGAAAACTATTAAAAAACCGTATATATACCTACTTATATTTATTGTAGTTATTTTCTACGCAGCAAGTGCTTTTTACATACGTACTGCTAGTGCTGTTTATGTAGCAACTATGAAAACAGATAGTAAGCACGCGCTGAGTAAAAAATGAAGATGACCTTTCCAGCAACTCTTCCTCCCGAGGGATAAATGAAACAACAGGAGGCATCCCCGGAATTGATCATTTTCAAATGAAACAACAGGAGGCATCCCCGGAATTGATCATTTTAAAATGAAACAACAGGAGGCATCCCCGGAATTGATCATTTTCAAATGAAACAACAGGAGGCATCCCCGGAATTGATCATTTTAAAATGAAACAACAGGAGGCATCCCCGGAATTGATCATTTTCATATGTACAATGTTGCAATATTATAAAACATACATTGCATAATATGGCGCAACTGCACTTGCGGGTGGGAAATTCAGAAAATTGGTCGGAGAGTTAAAATTCTACTATATTTCGACTCAGCTCGACTGCCTGAGTTCGACGGTACCAATTTTTGCAATATTCCTGAAAAAAATTTTCTTCGAAATTTTCACATTTTCCGTTAGCAAAAATTAAAAAAAAATTATTTTTAAACATTTTTTAAAGATATATTTTATCTCACGTTAAATAACGCGTATATTGCATTTTTCACACTTCAAGTACGACCCGACCAACAATTAGCGAGTTATGACCAAAAAACTGATTTAGTAAAACAAATTTTTGAAATTTCAGAATATTATATTCGTAATAATTCCTCGTAGATCGCGTAATACCAGATATAACATTGTGTCCCCTGATATCAGAGGCTATGACAGACAGGACAAATATGAGTGGCGATGTTCTAATTACACAAACTGCAAAAACAAGTATTCATTGCGGCGCAATTCATGTTTTATAACTACCATCTTCCACTTGACAAACTATGATTCGTCATTGTGTGTGTGTTTCAAAGATAATTTACCAAGTGCCTGGATCCAGAAAGAACTGCACATTTCCAACCATTTCATCTTAACTCACTAACTATATTTTGTATTATTACGTAACTATATTTTATTATGATTAACTCAGTAACTAACTTTGTTGCATATATAATTTTTTTCTGTTATCACTAATACATCGGGGGCTGCCGCCCCCCCGAACGTCCCCCCCGCACGTTTACATTTTTGTTCTGCATCACAAATTTTGGGCATCATATCTCAATACCCTCTGGCCCTCTGGACGCCGCCAAAAATTCAAATTGAGCATCAACATCCAAAATAAGCCGAATATCAGCCATGTTTCTTCAATAATTGAGCACATATACCGCTTGTTGCGTTTTTACGGACCTTTAGTGTACATAAATTTCTCTACCCAATGAGATCAATAACACCTAAATATCACAGCAGTTGCGCCGATATCGATGTTTTCGTGTATTTTGCGTCTCATGGGCCCATTCAAAATCTCAATTTCACACAAATCCCACATCCTAGCCGCGTAGGAAAGCATTATGAAAGATCTTATACAGGCTTATTTCCTCTACAAAATGAACCCAATTTTACCCAGATGTTGTCGAAATAAAATAAATAAGATGATTTTTGGAACCATTCGGGACCTACAGAAATCACATCGGCCGACTTTTCAGGAGAAACATATTGGCTTCGCAATTCGCGCCTAACTAAAGTGGACAAATCGCACAACTATCGCACAAATCCACCGACCCAGCCAAAATTGAGTTATTAGTGACATCCTAAAAACCCACTAACGGGCATTGGCAAATTTAGTCATTGCGTTTGCAATAAAAATCCTGCACTTCGCACATTTCACTCACTGTATATACTCAGAACTCAATCATGCAAATAGAAATATTAGAACGTGTGATGGCAAGATTGTACGGATACGATGTCATGTCCGGCCGACGTTGCCATATATGGATAATCCAGATATATTAGAACGTGTGATGGCAAGATTGTACGGATACGATGTCATGTCCGGCCGACGTTGCCATATATGGATAATCCAGATATATTAGAACGTGTGATGGCAAGATTGTACGGATACGATGTCATGTCCGGCCGACGTTGCCATATATGGATAATCCAGATATATTAGAACGTGTGATGGCAAGATTGTACGGATACGATGTCATGTCCGGCCGACGTTGCCATATATGGATAATCCAGATATATTAGAACGTGTGATGGCAAGATTGTACGGATACGATGTCATGTCCGGCCGACGTTGCCATATATGGATAATCCAGATATATTAGAACGTGTGATGGCAAGATTGTACGGATACGATGTCATGTCCGGCCGACGTTGCCATATATGGATAATCCAGATATATTAGAACGTGTGATGGCAAGATTGTACGGATACGATGTCATGTCCGGCCGACGTTGCCATATATGGATGATAATCCAGATATATATACTGATATCGAGGATACCGAAAATACACTGTTTACAGATATGGTTTCCTATGACCTTTTTAAAACAGATTTTGCCGCTGGATCTACGTAATGTGGGGTTTCACGGTCATGTTTTATTGTATATATTTGCCTTGCGCCAACGTGACCAAGCCAGCGTCTTATTTTAACGGTTAATTAGAAACCCAACATACTTTTTTCAAAACTATTTCAGTTCTTTTCTCGTCTTTTCGAAGTAAACAAATTTATGATACGGTATTATTGCTGCCAAAATGTATTTACTCGCATATGCATAGAATCAATAATCTGCAGCTTTAATTTTTTTAAGATTTTTAATCTCTATAACCAAGTACCTAATCCGTCGAAATTTCGCATTTTCGAAACTTAGGATCTTTTGATACTCCATATTTTTAATTTTTAGTTGATTTCTTGTACTATCTATATTTCCGAATTTGACTTTTGGTATGGCGGTTTTTTTGAAAAGGAGTGAGCGACTTTCCACTGAGGGCACTATTGGGAAAACTCGTAGAAATTTGTTTGTCGCTGTGACTCATAACTCATCTTGGACAAAATATATATTTGTTGGATTGAAATGGAATTGGAATGATGATTTGGCCTTTAGTTGAATTCCTACAACTCTAAACCTAGCTTCTTGTTCGAAATTGCAAAACTAAATGTTTCGTAGCGTAATATCTCACAAGCTTTCATAAATCACTGCCCGCCGAGGCAATCACTTGCTCATCGAGATTTGCATCTTTGCTCACCATCACTTTTTTGTGGGACCACTACCTTGATCGCTTTAACGGTGATGAAATAGATTTCTGGAATATTAGTTAGTCTTCAGATATCGTTATATATTGGTTTTTCAGAATTATGTCCTGGTTTGAACACAAAATTTTACCATATATCTTGAAAATATTTATATTTTTAAAATAATATGCTGCGATATAGCATATTGTACTGGTGATGTGTAAATTCAAATAAGAAACTTGCGATACCATAAACCTTGTTGTCGTCCGTAATAGCTATTTAGCCCCGGGTGTTTAAACTATACTGGCAAGTTAGTAGCTTTTGGATATTCCCGCATCACTGGCTTCCAGTTGGATCCGGCGGTTATAACAGGCTATGGCTTGCTTATGGAAATACTTACGAGGGAACTCTGCCGTTTCAACATAACACCCCAGTATTCCTAGTATTTTACATTGATGCGACATTGATTAACAGAAAATGCTTCATGCGTCGCCATCTGCGTTTGTACTTTTTATAAGTCGGTACATAATAAATTTATGTACCGTCTCTACAGTACGTCCAGAAATCTCGTGCCTGACAACGTGACATAGCGTATACCTATTGCCAAATGTGCAGAGTATTATCATTGTTTGTGTCAAGTATAGCACATCTGTTAAGAAAGCATACTATTTCCGATTTTCTACCAGAACCATAATAAACCACTACTTACAGTAACTACAATAGTCTAATCCTGATACAGACCCTGGCCTCATAAACCTATCAACAGTGACATCAATGAAGGAACAAATAATGGTACCGTGGGATAAAATGTTCTAAATACAACTTTTAAGTTGAATTACTGTATTGCGATAATGTTATAGTCTCTTTGGTTCTTTGGTCGTTCCAAAGTAAGCTGTTTTACACGACTTACAAGCTCACTGGTTGTAGCTTGAAGCAATTTAAATTTAAGTTAAACGTGCTTACAGCATTGTAAAACACGTAGAATTATGCTGTGCCGCCATGTTCAAGTTGAAATGCTGCGGTCAAAAAATGCTTCAAAGAAATCCATAATCTGTTAAACGACGTATAATGCTGACCAGGATCAAATTGTACATAGATGGCAGCTCCTCGAATGATTAAAACAACATGTATCCACGAGGCGATTTGGTAACATAAGCTAAAGATGAACAAATTCTACAGGGTTAGCATGAAAAATTCTACTGAAAACATCTGTATATACTAATTATGTTTTACAGAGCAATGAGGTATCAATTTTGTTTTTTTTTCAACTTACATTGGAACTTGTTTGGGTCACTGTGCATTTAAAAACGTATGTTTTGACCACAGTTGTAGCAAAGAATATGGAAAAAGTTAAACAAAAATTTTGAAACCCATATTCGGGTTCCTGTATGGTTTTCGCCTTTTGCCGGAACCGCTACCGGGACACGATTCTCATCGGAATAGGAATTCTGGTTACACCCTGAGTTTGTCATGTTCATCTTATGCTCAGTATATATGTCCTATAGATAGCCGAGAAAAATACATTCTCAAAACGTTATAATAATACAACTCATAAAGCTAAAAAATGCTAAAAGATCAGATGGCCGGAACACTAATTATATACATAAAAGCAATTTTGAGCGCCGATTCATTCGAATGATGATGAGAAATCTGCTGCAAACAAATTTATATACCTATACATAAGACGCATAGTCAAATTGCACAAAACGGGAAGAGCAAGGAAAAGCAATTGACAAAACCTGACAAACAACATCAGGGCGCCTATTATATTGTATAATGCGGCGGCTGGTGGAACAACTTAGCCAAGAGCAAACGAAGCTAGTACACAATGAAGATGTGGCGAGAAAGCATAAAGGCACCCGTCGGCAGCACAAAAAAAATGAAACTCCCACAACAAAAAACACAATGTCAAATTTGATGAAAATCCAACATTTGTCAAAAATAATAAAAATAAATACGGGCATTTACAGAGTATTATTAAAAAAATCAATTGCTCTAAAACACACCGCGTACTATAATAGCAGAGATACATCCTCCACGACACTCAGTCAGACGTGGATCATCGTATAACTCGATAACCTAACCCATATTTTATTGTTATTATTTGTTATAACTTACACATCATCACAACTAAACACCCGATGACATTATATGGACATTCGGAACGGAAAATTAGTTCCAAAAAATATTACTAATAATAAGGTTCCTTTTATTTTGAGAATGCCTCTTTTATTATTCTGCTCTTTTAGCCTCTTTTACAAACTTATTCAACAATATTTAGACGAAGATGTCATCAGTACATACATATATAGGTGTTGTATATACGTCAGGCAGTCAATGGGGAAACGTGTTGTATGACGATCGTATAACGTGGAACAAAAGGTGATTAAGTTCTAGTTTCGATGCAATTAATTCTTCATCAATAAAGAATGCTGCGGCTTGTTTTCATTATCAATTATTACTGTTATATTTATTTAAGCAAATTTGCGCAAATAACAGCGTATACGATATAGCCTTCGACAAACCCATTAAAAGCCCTCAAAATTTCCTGGTCACAAATTTCATAGCATGAATATCCACAGTGATTCACATAATAACAAGTGGTTACAATAATAACTAGGTTAAAGAATATCAGGGAAGACTTTAGAACTAGTCTGCTATGTAGCTGATCATACACATGACGCTAAAACAATTTTGTTAAATATCAACTTCACTTATGCTCGAGTATACCTGATGACTCCACGGTACCAAAATAGTACGTGCGGGATTTAAGCTCAAAAGCTCCCAGTTATAATCTAATCTAAAGGGAAAAAGAAATACTTGCGAGAAATTCCCACAGATGAGCTGAGGAGGGACCATGCCTGTCATGTTAACTGAAGGCTTCATAATTGCATTTAACCTTCTTTTCCAGCCTTTAAAATATGAATCTCGATATTTTTGCATATTTATGAAAATTTTCAGTCTGCGCTTCGTTGTACTCCAGAACTTAACATAAATGAACAAAATAAAATAAATACAACTGCATTAAGTTTGCTCTTAAACTATTTTTATTAGGAAAACTATTATTGATTTCACCAAAAATGCCTAGCGTACTGGGGGCTGACGAGGAGAAAGCCGAAATTTAGCTGCTTGAGGCATCACTTGGCAGGAACCCCGGAATCCAGGAGCGCTCGAAAATCTAGGGGCACTGTCCCGTTCTGTTGAGAGGCCTGTTGATATGTATATTTTGCAAAATGTTAAAAGCGGCAATACAATTAAGTACATAATAACAGTTTTATCCAAAAATAATCAAGTTTCTGGCACGAGTTCGCAAAATAAAACAAGAAAGCTAAACGTTGCTCTAAAGGAATCAGAATGAGATGTGAACTACGACAAAAGTCATTCTACTCATTCCGAGAGTGCTTCCGAGAGCAGTTTTCTATAAAATATCTACTGTCCGTTTGGTATAGCTTATTCAAAAAATTGCGTCAAAAAGGAAGACTTGATAACAAATTATCAACCATGCAGAATAAGGTAAAAAAAATATATTCTATTTAAAACTGTGGAATTCGTTTTTAAATTACACATTGGAATTGCAAGTGCACACAATCGGATCGACATACATGCACATCCACAACTTTGCAATATTCTTGACTATGTTTGCAGACTTGAAAAAAATGGATGTATTCCAGATTGCATAATATTAGAGTGCAAAAATAAAGTAGTCTTCATAAACGAATGTTGTTCGTTCGATGATTGCGCGATACTGAACAGCTCGGTCAAAAGATGATTTTTGGTCCATATCTGCTCGTAACACCGGGCCCTTTTTACGAGCATTATTGGAAGGTATTTCGAGAATTGTTCGCGCATAAAATTGGATTTCTGTTCGATGTTTGTTCAACGCATCACAATCATCCGCGGAGAATATTGTGTATATCATGGACTAATCATAACAGCGATCTCGGCAAAAGGCAAAAATATCGCAGGCCAGAATTCCGTTACAAAATTTAATTGAAATTTTAATCATTTTTGCTCCAGTAGTGATCCATACACAACTTTTTAACATACATAATATATATTAATTTTTCTTCAAAACCAGAGAATAAAAATATAAACCCAACAAACTTGTCAGTAAAGTATTACATAGTTATTAGTGATGAATGGTTTACAATATCCGGATATCCAGGTAAAATTATGGAATATATATCGGATATTCCAGATATAGACAACGACATCCTAAAATTTCAAAATGTTTTATGCTTAAAAACTATTATACTGAACTTTGTAATTCACTATTACAGATGTACATTATGATGTATTGAAGATTTGAGGCATAAACAAAGATTGTTCTTTTAATAAGGTGCCTTTTGCACCAATACTTACTAACTTACACTACAACTATTTTAGTAAACACTATTTAACACTAATTTATTTAAACTTCGAATATGTTTTGGCATCTTGGAGACTCGGTGGGGTGCGAGGCAATCCAACTATAAACTAGAAAAGCGGTATTTGCAAATATTACCACCTTGCCAATTAAGTCCAAGCAACCGCAGCTAAACCTAGTTTCGGACAGAAAGTGTAAGTTTGTGTGATCTGAAGTTGGTTATTTGAATTAAGAAATTTTAAGATAAATACGCAATACAACAGAGCACCATGTTTAATTCTATCTAATCCCTGAATTCTCAAAATATGGCAAAACTTTTTGTTCAAACTACGATATTTTTTCTCAAAATATCTCGAGGCAGATATTCGGTTATTTTCTGGGACGTAAGATATTTTAATACAAAATACAACAGAAATTTTTTAACCCTTTGATACATGTAGTTGTCCTAGTGCAACTTAATACAATACAGCTTAGTTTATTTGCTGCGTATTGCTATTCCCTCACATTGTTAGAAGCATTGTCGCCGTAGCTATGTCGTTAGCGAGCCCAACTCTAACGCAAACGGCTCGGGTCCGGCAACAGTTTGTTCAACAATAGTCGAACTGCAAACTAACTCATGAAGTAATGTGTTAAACCGATCAAGATATGACCAGCATGATAAAAAATATGATAGATAATGTTGAGATAGCTGCCATGAGCGAAATTATCACCGCGACACGTGCACTGAGGTTTTTTGCTTATGTAGACCACTACAAGTTTACAAACTGCAACACCGATAATGTAGATTTCAAAATTGTTATGAAAACTCCAAAAGTTAATTGAAAATTAAAAAAGGAAAGTTTGCGACTTTCAAACAAGCGTAAATACGAAAAATGCAAAATTTCACAGATTTATATGTTATAACAAGAATCAAATCAACAATCTATAATTTTTGACTCGCACCTATAGCTTTTAGCTGCAACTTTGCTGCTGTCATTATCATACACAGGTTGAGGTTGAAAAAACATTTCATAAAAACACGATAAACATTTCCATTAACCAGTGTGGCTTAACAAAAAAAGTTTAGCTTCTGTAGTTGCATTATGCTATAGCTACATTAGCCTTGTTTTGCTTCTTGCTTCGCGAATACTCTTCACCGTGACACTGGCTTAACTTCGATTAACTGGCCCATGTGAATTTCAGTTATAACGTTATAACGTTAAAAAAGAACAGCTTAGAGCGGAGGGTTCGGAGGCTGTAGCCCCCTTAAACTTAGGCTTAGTATATGGCTCACATAGGGACTTTAGTTTAGACTAACACTAAGGCTTAGGCTTAGTATTTGGAGAACCGCATAACATGCATTTCACTTCCGCCCCTAAAGGTTACATTGGCCGATTAACTTATCAGTCTCATCATGATTGACCTGCTTTGCCATGCTTATTTTAAAGAAAAAATCGTCACAATTGCCCCAAAGAAACACAATTGATACTAAAGAAACATTCTGAAAGCGTCGATAGATCCATCCAAACATGACTATTTTCCCTCAACCAGGGTCAACCAGGTCTACCTTAGAAAACTCGCACAACTTTTGCGAAAAAGTAATCCCACCGCTGGTAGACCAATACATCCATTGGTAGCTCCTTATTTTCCTTACCGACAAATCCGCAACTTATTTTAACATCGAACTGGCATCTAGATTCAAGTATTCTCAACGTTATCTTGCATCCTGCATACCCAATACCTACAGGCCATCATGTGATAGTCAGCCATAAGGCTAAAGGGAAGGCGAAAAACACACAATGTATTAGTTTACAAAGTGACGTATTTTGGGTTTCCAACTAACCAGTAATCCAAGATTATCAAATAAATTGTCCGCGCGTCCTTAGCGTAACCCAAATATGGTATATATTCACTACCATTGACCGCCTATGGCCTCCCTCAGACGGTTAGATGAAAACTACGTATAGATCGTGTCGCTTCATCAGGTCCATTCTAGAATTCCCCCAGCCCGAAATTAATCTATTTTGAAGATAGAATAGGAATTTTGATTCGACTCAGCTGGACAAGTCGGTTCAGATAACACCTACCTATTTCAGCAATATTTTCGTAAATACATTTTCAAAAGCAATTCCCTTATAACTTTTCTGTATTTCTTTAAAAAAGGTCTTCCTCTTTCTTCGCCTTTGCTTCAGCGTAGTTCTAGACGCTTGCGAGGGAGCGACCTAGAAGCCGCACATGTTTAAGTAAAATGTAGTCCAAAGGTCGCCAACATGTTAGTTTCATATAAAAAATTGTCAAAGTTTTTAAATTCGATCCAAAAGCGAGGATTTTCAGTATCGTAAGATCCTGGAAAGAGTTCAAGAGAGCACTGAAGCCCTACCACAGGCGTGTTTTGGGTAAACAGCAGCCTGCAGGCCACCAAATTACAAGTACGGTCCAAAAAACGTAGTCCAAATACGTAACTTCGACCTAAAAGTGCATGTTTGGAACCTTGGAGGTCATGAGATAAGGTGCTAGAAATTTGTCAATCCTCAAAGTAAGGCCAACGACGCCGGGGACCAAATAAATCAAAACTACTGAAATTAATTTATTAAGTTTGCGTTCTCACGAAAACACGGGCATGTCAATGTGGTATGTCAGTTTTTGTTAACCGAGGTGAAATTCAAAACTGAACGTAAAATGCAACATACTGAGGTGAATTTATGGGTTTAATAGAAAACCGATAAATTCCTAATTTTAGATCAATAAACATCAGTAGCCATACGCTGATTTTGTGCAAAATATATACTACTGTCAGTTTAAATGAGCAGTGTAAAGCATATTTTTAATAAACTCGCTGGATTATGATTTTGAGTATTGCTGGATTCAGAGCAAACAAGTTTAACCTGTTCAGAAATATGTCTGCGCATAATGATCTCCTTCATGCGAAATGTCACTGCTCGTATCTATGACCAGCATCTTTACTTCTGCAAGCTCGTAATTTTAAACGGACCTGTCTCAATTTCATACTGATTGAACCAAAAAAAAAACAACGGCAGACAATAAATTATTTACCTAAAATTTCAGAAGTTATATTTAAAATAATACATTGTGATAAAAATGGTCCACCTAATCTAGACCAGAGAATCTATGCATATAACCAAAAAAATTTGCAAAAGATTTAGAAATGGAGTTTAGCCCGAATGATCTATGGCCCAAGAGAAAAAATTAAACCTGAGACACAAGGTCTGTGACCCGCTAAACAAATTTAGTTACAAAAGAATAACAGTTGCAAAAAAAACTCCGCAAAACATCTTGATCATTTGATAACTTCACGACCATAACTCAAATAGATCAAATTTTAGCTATACGTCATCATAGCGATTTTTGATTACCAGTATGCATTCATGCCAATCTCTATATTATGAGTTAAAAATGGAACCAAGACTGTTGTAAATCAAGCAATATAATAGACGTATCTTGCTGTAAACGGGGTACACATTGAACCGACAAAATTAGTGACAATATAATGGCTCTATAATGAATTTCACATGAAACCGGGTCAATGATACGCTTCCAGCATCAAATATAATAAGTTTCTTCACCACTTTTTTCCCTTTCCGATGTTCCCACTACTATTATATCTATGAGGCAAGGAGCGTTGCAAAAGCTGGATGAGGGCGGAGGTCTTTCATCAATTTTATTGACTAGTTAAAGAACTTAAATAATGAATATAATATATTGATATTATCATGAAACAGATCTGGAGAAAATGACCTGGCTAAAGAAATGAAACTGAAGAAAATTTGTCGTAAATCTGATTCAAAGGAAAACAACTCAGACATATACAGTTATGTCGTCGTATATATTTGTACAAATTGTACAAGAAGTGGGCATTTTTTTTATATTTTGTTTACCCAGATAACGCCACTTTTGAAGAGATTGAGATGCAGCTATGTAACCTAAGTATAAATGACCTGTGACAGGTTCCTCAATAATTTGCAATTTTGAACCATTTTGCCAAGACATATACGTGGCCATACCAATATTTGTATTTCATTTTGGGTTATGGTATTAACCGCGTTTCTCTGTATTTAAAATAGCTAGTGATGAATGCTATAGGGATACTACATGAAGTATTGTGTGCCTTTGAGACTCTATGAGCTAATTCGAGTAACCCGTTATAATATTTTAAACCAAAACGTCGTAACATTCCGAAGCATGATCAAAGATATTCTGTTAATATAGAGCATGAATGTTTGGCATATTTTTCTGAAAATATCCAGACCACGTTAGTTTCTGGAAGCAATTTATACGGTGTACACTTATACGCAAGCATTATACATTTATACGGAAACAATGAATACATTGAGAATCAAATGGCAAATTTTCACAACTAATTATTTAATGTAACCGCCAAATCTTTGAAAGACGCACAGAAAACTACTGGGTACAATTATTACACTCATGAGTAAATCTATCGGTTATAATAATAATAATTACTAAATGAGTTAACAACAGTAAATGGCCAGCGGTTATGAAAACTATATAAATGTAATTAATAGATAACTGCGGTCGCCCGCACACATCACTATGTACCCATAGTGGCCCAACAATTATTTATTCACTAATAAAGATACATCTTTCGACTGCAAATTTACAAAACTCCAATCGTATTGAAAATTGAGCAATAAATTAAATTTTGTGATGCTTTGAGTCATTGATGGTCGTTGCACAAATCCTCAATTATTTATCCAAAATTAATGAATCTTTTGACAAAATCTCGTAACAACGATACATGCAAGTTGAGCAATAAAGCAAAATCATGAAGAATTCAGTCGTACTTCAAAAATTAACGTACTGTTGACTGGCTTCTAGATCATACCTATAGGCTACGAACTGGGCGTTCTCCCAGTGTGGAACTTGGGGCGCTTAATACCTGGGGGCGATTATCCCAGTTCATCTGAGGACCCACCAGATAAACTAACGGAACAATAAACTGCTGTATCTGTAAGAAAATATCGAAAACGTGAATTTAGCAACTGACCGCAACTGGGCATTGCATAAAAAGACAAAATTTTAGTAACTTTTAACTCCGTACGGAAATATTTGGAAATTTTTTAGCCAAATTAATAAAAACTAGTATGTCTTAGACTAACAAAAAATTATAGCCACAAAGGAAAGCACTTGAAGGCATGAACACAAAGAGGCCGAAATTTACCTGGAAAGGGGGCACCGAAATTGGGAATACTGAGTAAAATCGATATACCTTGGAAATCCTATCCTACCCCCACCCTTTATCTGAAGAAGCGAGGTTGATAGTTACATAACCACAGGATAATTCACGCTAACTAGAGGACTTTACTGTTATTTGATAACGGTCAGGGTCTTTGCGCACAAAAATGCGCATTTCCGGAACTTGGTTTAGAAATGCACATTTTTTAAATAAAATCGTGCATAAAAATACGCAACAAAATTTTCTACCTGGGCTTCTATTTGACTCATGACTGAAGAAAAAGCCCAAAAAAATTAATAATGTTCAAGGTTTCTCATTCTAGTACACTACGCATTCTGTGCCAAAACAACCCACAACTTAATTTAAATACATTATATGTTACAATAACGCAAAGACCTCTGAAGAAAATAAGCAACTAATAAATTACTAAAAATGCGACTTTTTTATAAATACGCAAATATTGTGGATAGCAAACAACAAGAAAGTCCTAATAACGATGCATGATACAGTTTACTCGCCAGAAATGACCGATGTTCGAAACGTTTTATTATAACACTGCTCGCTCAATATTCGCTCGTTCCTCGCTCACTGCTCGAAACGTTTCATTATAACAATGCTCGCTCCATGTTCGTTCACTGTTCCAAACGTTATATATTATAACACTGCTCGCTCCATGTTCACTCACTGCTCGAAGAGTTTTCTTATAACACTGCTCGCTCGATGTTCGCTTACTGCTCGACACATTATATTAAACACTGCTCGCTCGATGGTCGCTCACTGCTCGAAACATTTTATTATAAGACTGCTAGCTCGATGTTCGCTTACTGCTCGACACATTATATTATAACACTGCTCGCTCGATGATAGCTCACTACTCGAAACATTTTATTATAACACTACTCGCTCGATGTTAGCTCTCTGCTCGAAACGCATTATTAGAACACTGTTCGCTCGCTGCTCGAAAAGTTTTATTATAACACTGCTCGCTTGATGTTCGCTTACTGCTCGACACATTATATTAAACACTGCTCGCTCGATGATCGCTCACTGCTCGAAACATTTTATTATAAGACTGCTCGCTCGATGTTAGCTCACTGTTAGCTCTCTGCTCGAAACGCATTATTAGGACACTGTTCGCTCGCTGCTCGAAACGTTTTATTATAACACTGCTCGCTCGATGTTCGCTTACTGCTCGACACATTATATTAAACACTGCTCGCTCGATGATCGCTCACTGCTCGACACATTATATTATAACACTGCTCGCTCGATGATCGCTCATTGCTCGAAACGCATTATTAGAACACTGTTCGCTCGCTGCTCGAAAAGTTTTATTATAACACTGCTCGCTTGATGTTCGCTTACTGCTCGACACATTATATTAAACACTGCTCGCTCGATGATCGCTCACTGCTCGAAACATTTTATTATAACACTTCTCGCTCTATGTTAGCGCACTGTTCGCTCTCTGCTCGAAACGCATTATTAGGACACTGTTCGCTCGCTGCTCGAAACGTTTTATTATAACACTGCTCGCTCGATGTTCGCTTACTACTCGACACATTATATTAAACACTGCTCGCTCGATGATCGCTCACTGCTCGACACATTATATTATAACACTGCTCGCTCGATGATCGCTCATTGCTCGAAACTCATTATTAGAACACTGTTCGCTCGCTGCTCTAAACGTTTTATTATAACACTGCATGCTCAGTGTTCGCCCACCGGTCGAAACGTTTTATTACAACACTGCACGCTCGATGTTCGCTCACTGCTCGAAACATGCATACTGCTTGATGTTCACTTGTAGCTAGCTCGCTGTTCGCTCACTCGCTCACATTATATTATAACACTGCATACTCATACTGCTCGATGTTAGCTTGTAGCTAGCTCGATGTTCGCTCACTGCTCGCTCTCTGCTCGAAACGCTTTACTATAACATTACTCGCTCTATGTTCGCTCACAGCTCGAAATGTTTTCTTATAACACTGCTCGCTCACTGCTTGAAACATTTTGTTATAATACTGCTTGCATGATGTACGCTCACTGCTCAAAACGTTTTATTATAACACTGCTCGCTAGATGTTCGCTCAATGCTCGAAACGTTTTATTATAATACTGATTTCTCGATGTTCGTAAGCTCGAAAGGCGACAGTCATTTCTGGCGTGCGCTGTATATTCGAAAATGTGGCGGTTCAAATCACAAACCGATGTGTTCTCGAGCAATTTTATGATCGATGTCCGATCGAGAACAAGTTCGCAATACTAACTAAACTAGTTCAAAATAGCTAAACTAAACAGCATAACTTGATTTAGCACGTTGGGGTCATGTTTGGATTATATATACAATCACAAAATATATTTTTAATAATTGTTGAATGGTGTTGAAAGCTGACCTGTAACGTCTGCTGCCATAAATCGCTTTTATGTGCTTCGTCTGGACTGCCCGGAGTATCCAGTGTTGGCGTATATTCAGATGTGTGCATCATTGTGTCGGCAACACCAAACATCTGCAACAGGTAGCACACAAACAACCATTACGAACTCCACAGAGAATATATTCAAATGTAATAAAAACAAACAACAATTTCATGTTTAAAATGCTATGCATTTCAAAAAAATTTGGAGAATATTCTTCTAGCTTATTAACAAACAAAAGATAGACATCGAATATCCAAAACGCCGTTTCACAAACACAAAGCACAACCAGTTCAACATCAAACTAAGCCCAAAATTACCCGTATTAAACCGTATTACAAGGCTTTAGGGACGACAATACACTTTCGCGAAATAATCTTTAGACATATTTGCAAAAACTTGAAAAAATGTTGCATCCAATCGAAAATATGAAATTTCCAACTGAAAATATGACATTGCAAAAACTAAAACTATTAATATCTCGATTGAATTGGTGAAACGGAGCAAGTGTGGTTTTATTTTTAAGTTTTTACTTTGACTCATCACTTGTAACAGGCCGTGTATGATATATACCACCCTAAAGCCTCTGGAACCCTGAACAAATTGAAATACCTAACACAGCGCGACCGTAAACCCATCTAAAACATCTGACAAAGTATTAAGTATATATTTGCGCTGCTCTCTTCATAACCAAACCTCCGTCTGCAGCGTACCAAAAACCTATATATTGTACATTCTTGTTGCCCTATATATATAACATATACATACATAACCAAACTATTGAACACAGGCTATATTCTGAAAATCGGGTTACAGTAGAAGACAGACTTTTGCCGAAGCGCTACATCCAGTGGATCCGTCAATTCGTCGGTGACAGATTGGGCAGTCTCGTACGGTGTCTCGACAAGCAACAACCAGAAGATCGAGAATAACCTCCCGCATGGTGCTGTGCTGAGTCCTCTGCTATTCCTTGCGTTTAGCAATAACATCCCCGATGAATTGCCGAAGGCAGTCGTTGACATCTCGCTGTTTGCTGACGATTTAGCTATGTGGACGCAAGACACTGACTTTGATGACGCACAGTACAAAGTGTAGAAGGCCCTGGATGCACTAGAAGCTTGGTCCAAGAAATGGAAGCCCAGGATTAACGCTGAAAAGGCAGAAACAACAGTGTCCAGCAATTACGCAAAGTACTCAAAGCACATACCGGACCTGCAATACTGCAACCGGGACCTCAACTACAACCCAAACCTTCGATTCCTGGATATCACCTACGTCAGGCAGATGTCGTTTGTTGAACATGTAAACCAGATCAGGAAGACGACGGCTAGCCGAAACAAGTGTTGCAGGAGCTCAGTGATAAAAGCTGCAGACACGAACAGGAAGATATGAGATCTGGATCTGGTTTACGGACGATCGGCAGCAGAATACTGCGCAACTGCCTAGGCCCCGTCAGCACCGGAGACCCAAATATGGAAGATCGAAGTCATCCATAACGCGGCACTCAGAACACTTACCAGTTATGTGCAGTCTATCGTGATAGATGCTTTGCTGATCGTGGCAAAAGTGCAGCCCTTCGCATACATGGCAGAAGAGCTGTGTGCAACGGCGTATGAGAAATCGCTCCGGCTACCGGTGGACATTCCGAGAAGATGCATCGCCCAAGTTGAAGTGCAGAAAAGACTCAAACAGGAACGCGATGAAGCATTGCTAGCCGGGTAGCTGAAGAAACGGGTCTGAGATGCTTGAGTCGTGAAAATCCCATACCTTCCATGCCTATGCTTTCGTGGCAAACGAAGACTGACGCCGAATTTCGACAAAACCTGCTAGACGCCGTGAGGAAGACAGACCTTGAACAGCAGAAAAGAATGAAGGCCGAACAAACGATCCAAGCTCTCAGCGAATGTGTAGTAGTGAAGACAAACAGGTCAGCAGTGGAAGGAACCACCAATGGTCAAGGGGAGCGCTAGATGGTGATGGATAAGATCAATGGAAAGGAGTATATACGTGCTCCGAACACCCGCGGGGACATCCTGAGGAATGCAAAAGTCAACTTTTTCACAGATTCTTAGTCGGTGGTCTAGAAACTGGCGAAGTGTGCAGACGAAGTATATATACAAAAGTTGAAATTGTGACAATACTGAAAAAGATCGTGGAGCAAGGAGTCACGGTGTTTTTTTCAAAGGGTACCCTCAACCTGCGGAATGGAAGGCAATGAAAAAGCAGATAACACCGCGAATGAAGCCACACTCCTCACCCAGACGACCACCCGTATACCATTCGCCACAGTTAAAGCCTGCATCCCCGCAATGGCAGGAAGAGGTGGCTGGCAGCGTCCAAATCCTGCAATGCTGGCATGAAGACAAGAAAACATCTGGTCTGAGAGCTAACAAAGTAGAACCAGATGCTTCTGAGAACGCTGCGAACTGGCGGTCACACGTCCACATGGTATCACCACTACATCACATGAAACAAGGGACTGCCAGAAAACCCGCGTTGCCCACACTGTCTAGCACCGGAGGTGACACTACAACATGTGATGACGGACTGTCCGCCGTTACAACCGGACCGGATCAGCATCTTTACCGCTCTCAACCCAATGCCGACACTGTATGAAAACCCGAAGCGTGCTGTTGAGTACCGGAAGAGCGCTGGCAGTCTCCCAGCGGGGATATGACCGCGAAGTCGTCTAGTCCAGAAACAGGAGATAAAAATCGAGTTCCTAAACCCAATAAAATCCTTTGAAAACGCATGAAGTAATCATGCTGGTATACATAAACATACCACTGTGTTCAGCATAACGTAAAACCACTACATAGACTATTTGTGATGCCATCTACCACACTGTTGAACACCACAATATTCTGGCAATCGGACCCTAAACCCAATGAAAACCTCAAAAAAGTATGAAATAATCCTGATGGACTCCATATAATCAAACCATCGCATTCAGCCTACGGAAAAACTTATACAGTCAATACTTGTTGCCATACTCTCAATACAAAACCAAACTATTGAAGACATTTATATTCCGGAAATCAGCTTCACCAACCCTAAATCTACTGAAAACAGACCATTCTTAATGCCCCGCACGCAAAACATATATATCCAAACAAACGAAAACACAGCACATTTTGGACACCACTACCCCACTTGGCACTTACTCCGGAACTGTTACGCAGCACCTATACAATGGGTCCTGCTGATTTACTTTAATGCCAACAGACTTGTATGTTGCCCTGCAAGAGCATCAAAGCCTCTGAAAATCACATTCGGTGTAATCAAGGATCGGCTTTATCACAGATGTTCGTTCTCACTATGAACAGCATCACACGTGACATGAAGCCGCCGATCCCATACACTTATTGGTCTTCAGAGAAACCGTTATAGTGACCAACACTACCCAACGCGGCTTGAAACGATGCGTGTCACGACTGCTTGGCTCAGTACAGTTATTGCCTAAACTTGCAGCAGACAGCGTAACTATAGACAGATACATCCGTTGTCGGCACCATATGAATAAACAACGTTTACCCGTCGTGCACCAACCACATCAAATATGTCGGTTCAGCCTTCGTAACGGACGGCTTTCTGAAATCTAATGTCACACCCCGGGTCAATAAGGCCAAAGTCAATAGGGACGAAAATGCATCAAAGTACCACTGGCACAGTAGCCGCCACATCAACAACGTGGAATTCACAGTTATCTGCCGCGAAATTCAGAGTCATGTGTATGTTTACAAACTACGAATTCTCTACCCCTTTAGTCGTACAAACCTTCACAGACCAAAGATCTGAACCAGACAACTTTAGCATGTGACATTCGGGGAACAAGCGATGAAGGTACGTTTGCAATAGAAAAATATGGTAGTATTTCGTACCGCGCGCTATGTTTATCAAACCAACTCAAAAGCAAGCACTTGAGTTGGAATAGAAATCCCAACTGCCCCGACGCTTCATGTTACAAAGTTGGAAACAGAATAAAACTGCAATGATGCTTCTTGTTATGGAGTTGCACTCGGATTCCAACTATATACAATGGTGCGTAATGGTATAGATTTGAAAACAGAAAGCATGTAGTAGTTGCATGCACAATCAATATTAATCCCGTTTACGAGATTTGGGGGCACCCTGCTACATTATTTAGTCCAAAACTGAGTCTATCTGGAGATTTGCCATACATGAAGAATATCAAAACATATGTTTTCAAAAATTTAATCATTTTTCACGCATGCTCATTTTTTATGACTTTTAGTATTATCAGAGTTAATATTTTTTAATCCAGGGTGTTTCAGGGTCATTTGAGCTGTTCAGGATTTCTCGGGGTTTTCAGGGCTGCTGCCACCCTGCAGTATTCTCACCCGCTTCGAACATACGCGAGATGATGTAAGACTACGCTACTGAATCGTACCGATTGGTTAAAATGAAAGAAAGCGGTTATGACTGGAAGAAGGAGAACAAGGCTAGGAAGACGGCCAAGACTGAGAGCAGAACTTAATACACTAGCTAAGCAAAGTTATACACTTGACGTCCCTACCAGACGACCAAAATAAAAGCTAAAATAGTGCTGTGATAACGTGCTGAATGCTGATTTGAAAGTAACTGTATTACACAAGGACATGGCACTGGACCGACCTAAGTGACATTAACAATCTGCAAGTGCCGACCCCATATAGACACGAGGCAGCCGAAAAAGAAGTGAATATGTTTTCAAAATATATGCCAACCTTATACGTACACGGCACGAAACAGTATTGCTAAGGTACTTATGGTACGATTTGATTGAAAGAATCCAGCTATGGGAATACCAACAAAAGATCTATATCAGCTAGTCATTTTTAGCAAACATAACTAACATGCAACCTCCAGTCTAATCAATTTTGGTATATAGGTTCAACTGAGGGATGTGCGGCGTCCCCACCAAACAAACCAGGCCTAAGCCCGGTGCTGAAGCCGTCCCGTGTCGGCGTCACCCCCCCCCCGTCCTGAAATGACATTTCATGAGCGTAATTCTACTGTTGCTGCTGCCTTGTTTGTTTACTATTCCAGGCTGATGGTTGCCCATGCATGGTCAAGGTCCACTTCGTCCCAGCTTCGATCAGCATCGTATCATTCTATTTTTAGTGGTACATATGTTCTTAAACTATACTCATTGAATGACTATTGGGCATCGGGCTTAATCTAGTTGGAATTGTATCGAACTATCTAGCCGTTTTAAATATAACTGTAACCAACGCAACCGTCTAGTGATACCCGCGGTTATTTTGGAGGGGGGAAGGGGGGCGACCCCAAGGATCGGCTTCCCCCCCTCCCGGCGAGCTCCCCCCCTAGACATCGACCCCTACTTTTTCGCAAAAACGACCCCTTAAAATTTACGTTTTTTCAAAAAATTGACCCTTTAAGGGGTCACTAGAAAATTTCTAACTCATATACACGCATATCGTAGGCTAAACGATCAATTATTTGGTCACCAAACCTAAAATATGCATGTATACTATATATTATGGCCAAAAACTGAAAAAAAAAACCAGCGCCACAGAGGTATGTTGGGACACCTGAAAGAAAAAATGTATTAATTTTTATAAAATTACTGACCCCTTAAGGGGTCATGACCCCTAGTTTCCAAAATGACCCCTTAGGGGTCAGTAAATTTTTCCGTTTACTGACCCCTATCTGGGACGGCCTAAAATAACCCCGGGATACCGGGACTATCCTTTTTCTTTGTCGTGTCGTCATATACCAACTACATCGTTCTCCTGGCATTTAATTAATTTGTCGAACAATAACGATCGCAGCTGTCGTAACACCGTCGCCGTCTACCTATAGTTCTCAGCGTCATCTACGTACGTGTGTTCAATCGCCTTAATCGTCAATCGACGTCTGATGTTACCGTCTCCAACCCTTACGTATTGCCTGTCGACCGAGTTGGCCAGGTCCATATTCTCAATAGCTGTAGCTGTGTCTCGTTGGTTTCTGACTCGTCTGGTGAGCATCCAGCTTGCTTTTTATGTACAATCATAGTTGGTCTTAGTTTCATTAACGCCCCAACGTATTTTGTATTACCGCCGTAATTCTGGAAATATGTATGAGTTGTAGAACAAGATATTTTTTACATTAATATTGTTTAAAGCTTACGTTATTTTAAGCATTTAGCGTTATTTTCACTGGCTTTCCCAAATTGCCTCCAAACTACATGGGAGAACTTAGGTCCAACAGGGGCACCGGGGGTTCGGAAATTCAGTTTCTGCCAGATAATGCGAAATTCGGTTTCCCCTATGCGATGGCAGTTGTAGCTTTTAGCCCCGCATGGTAAAAATTATGAAATTTATCCAATTTTTTAGTCGTACAGAAAAATACCTGGAGGAAGTGAGGGGCTGAGCTGGGGAATGCCAAAAAATACCTGAGGCCTAAATTGGAGATATATGGAAAGACTGAAATACATGGGGCCACGTTTCTCTCTCTCTCTCACTATGCGTGAGCTAGTTTAACATCAGTTTGCCATGTTATTCCATAAAGTCTAACTCATGGGGCCACGTTCCTCTCTCTCTCTCTCTCTCTATGCGTGAGTCAGTTTAACATCAGTTTGTCTTTTATGAACAATTCGTCGTAGTCAGTCTTACATTTCATAACATTTGGCGCAACCAGCAGGATAGCGATAATGCCTCGACCTACATCTCGATTTGGCTTCATTCGGCAAATCGTTGCTCCAGCTGGCTCACGTTTAGTTACTCTCTTGGAGGAACGATCTACGGTTTGTCTTCAAACGATTATTCCACCGGATCATAACGGTAAACAGACACTGGTGGATAACATTGCGGAGACTTGTGCGAAAATTGATAAGGGGATCAAGTTTATACAGGACTACGATGCAAAATGGCAGGCTCTAATGTTGAGTCTTCCTGCAGAAGATGTTGGGGCCGAAGAAGAGATTACGCATCTACTGCATGTGCTGCCGACGGTTACCTTGACATTATAGTGAGGGCGTCCGATGTTCTCATCTCATTGGAGCGTCGAAGTACCGAAATAAAACGACTTATGACAGCATCTACTACAGAAACAGAACATGCGATTAGTAATGGTGTTTTGGCTCCGGTTGTGTCAGCCAAACTTCCGAAGCTTGCTCTACCGGTGTTCGATGGCGACCATATGGAATGGCCGAATTTCTGAAGTATCTTTGATGCTAATATCCATCAACGTAGTGGGGCGGAAAAATTTGCTTATTTGAGAGGTCAACGCTCTGGTAGCGCCTTGTCAGCAATCGACGGAATGTGTCTGACGCCACACAACTATCAGGTTGGGGTAGGGTAGATTTGTTGAAGGAACGTTACGAACGATCTACCAATCAGATGGTTGGTAAGCTTTATTGCCAACTAAAGCGAATTCCGATGGCTTCTGAGGACATTTCTGATATTATATCGACACATGATGCATGTGAAAACGTGTTTCGACAACTCGAAGCTGCAGGCGAGGGACGTCAACTCCAATAGGTCGCTGTTGTTAGACGTTTTTAGTAAATATCCAAAGTCGATAGTACAGGATATGATGGACCACGAAGGCGTCAGTCCTGATTCTACCCTGTCGGACGTTAGAGGGGTTCTTCGCAAATTTATTAAGAGTTGGGAATCGATGGCGGAGGTTTTTCAGGATCTTAGTCCGTTCAGCACATCGAGCAGAACACCTACTACGGGCAAGTGGGGTATTCAGTCGGGCAAGCAGCAACTCTCTGACTCGTCCGCTTTCGCTGTTGCGGGAGTATTACCAGTGTCATCTAAGGTTGTTTGTTACATGTGTGACGGAGCACATTTTAACGCGGACTGTACAACATACAAGTCGGTTGAGCAACGGAGTCAGCGGATTCGGGAGCTGAAAAGGTGTCTAAGATGTCTGGCACCAGATCATTTTCAAAGACAATGTCGCATACCGGCGAAGCGTATTCGATGCTTCGTTTGCAAAGAGACTGGGAAGCATGCGTCGCCATTTTGTCCCAAAACGCCGGGTGAAAGGCCAGCATCTTCTTCAGGGAAACCAGCTTCATCGTCATCTAATTCAACCACGGCTGTGACTAGCGAAACGGCACAGGTTACGTCGCAACTGTCCGAAGCCACCAGTCTCTTGAATGTCAACAAAAGAGCTGTTTTGATGACAACGAACGTGTCTCTGAGGAATGTAGAAACTGGTCGTGAAGTGTGCGCGAGGGTGTCGTTTGATTCGGGTAGCCACAGAAGCTACACTACGTCGTCTTGCATCGATCGTTTAGGTATTTCGTGTTTGCGGTCCGACAAAATGGGGGTGGCGGTTTTCGGCTCAGCAAGAACTCAAACGATTACATCGCAGTTGGTGAAGCTGGGTGTAATAGAGAAATCTGGAAAATTGCGAGAGATTTAAGCGCACTCCACGCCGGTGATCGCTTCATGTGCGGTCGAAACGCCGCAGCTGGGGAACGAGAATATGGATGCTGTACGGCGTATGAAATATGTGCTCACTGATCCGCCCAATAACGGTGTGAAGCACACTCTGGATGTTCTGGTGGGTACGGACTATTTCTGGAAGTTCCTCACTGGCGGTCAGCCCATTACCTTACCTTCTAGCCTTTATTTGATTTCCTCGGCGGTAGGTTATCTGCTTGGTGGCAGGTGTAACGATGGGGCAACTCGCGCGACCAAGCTGGGCGACAATGTGTTGTATAACGGAGATAACAGGTGGTGCGTTGACAGCCGCGCACGTGGGGGCACAAGTCAGCCGACACATCTCGAAGTATCCCGATAAAGACGAATTTTGGCAACTGGATAGCATTGGCATCACTGATTCGCCGCACGTTAGTGATGACGATGAGGCGCTAAAATTGTTCAACGATTCTGTGTGTATGGAGAATGGACGATATCAAGTGAAATGGCTATGGAAAAAGAACTCTGAAATTTTACCGACGAACTATGAACTCGCATATGGTCGATTCAAATCATTCGCTCGGCGTTTTAAACAGGCGGACCCGTTGACACTACAAAAATGCCAGGATGTTTTGACGGGACAGTTAAATTGCGGGGTTATTGAGAGAGTGGACAGTGAAGCATCAGTGCATAGACTGCACTATCTCCCACACCATCTTGTTTTGAAGCCCAGCAGCTCAACAACGAAGATTCGAATCGTATACGACGCGTCGACGAAGTCGAGAAAGGATAGTCCGTCGTTGAATGAGTGCTTGTACAGGGGTCCCGTTCTGTTAGCGGATATGTGTCAGATATTAATCCGATTCTGTCTACAACCGATCGCGATGATCGCCGACGTAAAGAAGCGTTTTTACAGTTCGGTTTGCAAGAGTCAGAACGAGATGTCACTCGTTTTTTTTTGGTTCAACGACATCACTCGGGATTGTGGGGAACACAATGTGGTCACGTATATATAGGTTTTGTCGGGTTCCTTCCACTCGCCCGATTGTCGCAGATGATGCTTCAACGTAGCTGCCAAGGTGGCAGAGAACAACATCTATGTAGACAACGTCATCGTCGGCATTAGCAATGCCGTAGCCGGGGTGCAGTTCTATTTTGAAGCCAAAGAGGTTTTTCGGCGAGCATCTATGAACCTGCAGGAATGGCGATGCAATGACATCAACGTCATGAACAATATACCGGAACACGATCGCACTGGCTCCGCTGTTTGTAAGGTTTTGGGCATTGTCTGGGACAGCATGTCGGACTCATTGTCCCTGAGCATCCGTCACCATTCCACGCTAGTGTGACGACAAAGCGCTCTGTAATGCAAGCACTCGCCTCTGTCTTTGATCCATTGGGCGTCTTCCAACCGGCATTGCTGCAGGGCAAGGTATTTCTGCAAAGTATGTGGTGGGAAAACAAGCAATAGGACGAGCGTCTCTGTGAAGACAAGACCGCTGAGTGATCCGAAATCTATCATGAGGTAGTGCCTATATTTCATGCGACGTGGCAAAGGAACCCAACTCCGGTTCCGGTTTTTTCTGATGCTTCCGCGAAAGCGTATGCCGCTGCGGCATATCTGCGAATTGAACTTAGCGATAGCAATGCCGGGGAATGTAAATGACGTTTCAGTACGTTTCTGGTTTGTTCCAAATCCAGGTTGGTTCCCAAGTCTTCAGCCAAGGGAATAACTCTTCCGCGGCTGGAACTACTCGAAGCGGTCATTGGAGCGCGATTAGCTAAATTCGTGCGGGATGCCATTGGAATTCCTGATGTCAAAGTTGTGTGCCTTTGTGATTCAGTGTGCGTTATCAGGTGGTGGCGGACTACGAAAACACTCTCAGTGTTTGTTGAGAACCGACTGGTCGAGATCAAAGCCTTGAATAACGCCGAGTTTCTGTACGTCAAATAGGAAGATAATCCGGCAGATTTAAATAGTAGGGGAAAGTCGGGCGCTGAATTATTGATGTCCGAACTATGGTGGAAGGGTCCGACTTGGTTGAATGATGAGCGTTCGGTTTGGCCTTCTACATCCAATGTGGATACATCGTTCGACGAAATCTGCCAAATCGAGGCTGAGCGGAGAAAGAAAAAACACCGATTTATCAGTTGAGTTTGCTCACCGGGGAGCCTCGCGTTGAATCCGCTGTCGTCACGTGTATGGGATCGATGCAACGCGGTTCTCAAAATTACAAAGGCTCGTTAGGGTGACGGTTCGGTGCCTGAAGTTTTTACGAGAGGTTATTTGGAAGCGAGTATCAGAGGCAACGCGCCAGGGCATGACCTGCAAACGAATTTTTGGGGAGTTTACTGACAATGTTGACGTCCAAGGCCACGACGTATATCTGGCTACGATGTTGTGGGTTCAGGCCAGTCAAAAACATGAATATCCCGAACTGGTAGACGCGGTGGCGGCAGGGCGCAGCCATCCAATGGAAAAACAGCTCGGAATTTTCGTTGACGATGCGGGTGTCCTCCGATGTAGTGGGAGGCTCAGACACGCCGACCTGGATGCTGATGGCATTGCTCCCATTCTATTGCCAAAGTCAGGCTATGTGTCGGTAGTCGTGATTATGAACATGATAATGATAGTCGTTCATGAACAACAATTCCATTCCGGGGTTTCTCACACTCTCAACCAACTACGACGGCGTTACTGGATTCCTCAGGGTCTAAATGCGGTTAGGCCAAATGCACCATATGCCGCCGGTACAACGGAAAGCCGTATGGTCTGCCGAAAATGCCTGATTTGTCGAGGGAGAGGTTGACTCGGTCGAGTCCGTGGTATTTCGGGCCTATTTCTGTGAAGTTGGGTAACGACACGGTGAAGTAGTGGGTGTGCCTCTTCACTTGTTTGGCAATCAGAGCGGTGAACTTGGAGGTGGTGGAGGATGCGACCGCGCAGGCCTTTCTACAGTGCGTCATCAGGTTTATTTCTCGTCGTGGAACTCCAACTCAAATCATTTCGGATAACGCGCCACAGTTCCGTGTAGCTAAAACCGCGTTTGATACGATTTGGCAATCTGTTCTGACGTCGGACGTTGTCCAAGGCTATTCGGCAGAGCGCGGGATCCCTTGGAAATTTACAACAGAGCTGGCCCCGTGGCAGGGTGGTTTTTTCGAACGTCTCGTGGCCGTGGTTAAGTCGTCGCTGAAGGTGGCGGTTGGGCGTCGTCTGCTGATTTGGTCGGAATTCGTAGCAATGGTAACTGAAGCGGAGGCTATTGTTAACAGTCGTCCAATTACATCAGTCGTTGCCGAATTTGACACGCGACCGTCGTTAAGACCAATCGACTTTATTACCGACCTACCGGTGGGTCTACCGTCGACGCGCCAGACGATGGAACTAACCGTGGGGTGGGGGGGACCTGGCCGCAACCTACTGCGTATTTGGAAGATCAAACGTGCTAGACTAGATCAAATGTGGAAACATTGGTTTGATGAATATTTGTCGACACTTCGTAGCCGTTTCCAGCTAGAACATCGTAATCAACGAGGGGCTTTGCAAGGATTTCCTGCTGAGAGTGACGTTGTAATAATCAAAGACGATGATGCTCCAAGATGACCGTCTCCAACCGTTACGTATTGCCTGTCGACCGAGTCGCCGAGTGTCGTGTCCTCTCCGAATAGCTGTAGCTGTGTCTCGTTGGCTTCTGACTCCGTCAGGTGAGCATCGGCTTGTCTTTTATGTACAATTCGTCGTAGTCAGTCTTACATTTCATAACACCCCCCAACCTGGTATTTTGTGTTGCCACCGGTAATTCTGGAAATATGTATATGGTGTGTTAAACAACAAAATGCTCGTTTAAACAGTGTATTTTTTACATTAATATTGTCTAAAGCTTACGTTATTCTAACATTTAGCGTTATTTCACTGGCTTTCCCAAATTGCCTCCAAACTACATGGGAGAACTTAGGTCCAACAGGGGCACCGGGGGTTCGGAAATTCAGTTTCTGCCAGATAATGCGAAATTCGGTTTCCCCTATGCGATGGCAATTGTAGCTTTTAGCCCCGCATGGTAAAAATTATGAAATTAATCCAATTTTTTAGTCGTACAGAAAAATACCTGGAGGAAGTGAGGGGCTGAGCTGGGGAATGCCAAAAAATACCTGAGGCCTAAATTGGAGATATATGGAAAGACTGAAATACATGGGGCCACGTTTCTCTCTCTCTCTCTATGCGTGAGCTAGTTTACATCAGTTTGCCATGTTATTCCATAAAGTCTAACTCATGGGGCCACGTTCCTCTCTCTCTCTCTCTCTATGCGTGAGTCAGTTTAACATCAGTTTGCCATGTTATTCCATAAAGTCTAACTCAAAATTGCAAAACTTGTAGTACAATTGTTTTAAATTTTGCTTACCCCCACCCCAGTAAGTCGCAGCGCCACGGGGTTTTTAGTCGTGCAGAAAAATAACCGGGTTCTGAGGAGCTGAGCTGGGAGACGCCAAAAAATACCAGTTGCCTGATAATGGGGAAGCCAATATATCAGAGGTCTCCCTAAGCCAGCTTAAGACCAGTTTGGCATGTTATTCCTTAAAGTTTAACTCAAAATTGCAAAACTTGTGTATAATTGTGTTGAAGTTTGCTTATCCACCCCCTTGAAGGTGTAGCGCCACGGGGTTTCCATGGGCCCAGCCGAGAAAGTTCTAGCGAAAACCCAGCGTACGAACAGAAAAATTAAGTTATATATGGAGCTGATGTGGTGTTTCGCTGACAGTGATGACGTCACTTTCTATACCACAGCTATTGGGATACAAATCTTCCGGTGTTGCGGCTTGCGTCCAACAAAGAGGGTCCTCGAGGTACCGGGAGCTAGAACGTTAATACGGACACGTAACATCTGATAGCATGCAATATCTTGTTGTGCATGCTGCAATGTATTAATACTTTTCACCTGGTATCACTGTTTGTGGATTTTGCTTGTGGCATGGATAACTCTTGATAATCTTGAATCTCGGCATCGATAACTAGTCTTGAGTCTCTTATCGATAACTTTTGAGTGTTTTTGCGAGATATTTTTATTTTTGAGTTTAAAATGGACGCATCATAGCAGAAATATTCAAAAGCATCACATCTCAATAGTACTATTATTTGGCAATATGGGGCTTATTTTAGAGAACTTGTGAAGCTATATGTAGCTTTATATGTTGAGCTATTAGTGCTGTTAGTTATATTTTAGGATTGATTAAAATAGGCCCATGTGACTCGAAGTATACAAAAGATCCTATATCGATAAGCAATACACACATATCAGTGACGTATCTGTAGGAAACAGGGATATCAGAATGACTCAGGGTTCAATCTATAAAACTATTGACGATCTATATAGCTGCATCCAGTGACTTTGTCACAGTGGTTATATGTCTGTCTGCTTTCTAGGTTTGGGTCTAAAATATATATGACCTAAAATAGGCCCACGAGATACATAAACAGACATATCTCCATAACCCCTGGAGTTACATACATAATGTGGAACTCACTCTATAACACATTTCTAGACCTTTGTAGCTGTTGTGACGAATTTTTGACTGTGGATACTTATTGTCGAATATAGCGGCTTTACAACAGCTGCCAAGTGGGGCATTGATGCCTAATACGCAATATTTATTACAAAACAACTGAAGACAGACTACATATATCCTGGAAATCTGGTTCATTGACCCAAAACCTATGATAAGGCATAAAATATACGTACTATACGTTATATAACCAAATCTTTGTATTCAATGTTCGGAAAAACCCAAATACTATCTATTATGCCCTGCGCGCAATATATAAACATATAAATAAAAACCCACTACATTTTGGAAATCGGATTCGTCGACAGTAGAACCCTTGCAACCCCATGAAAAGGTAAACTATTGTCAAGTTGGAGTCTAGACATCAAAACGAACGTATTCAGCGTGCTTGATAACCGAGCCAAAAAGACGCAATGACTTGCCGATATATAAATACTCAATATAATATTTCTTGCAATCGGTCGACGAACCATATTCGGGCCCAGTGGGTCAGGGAGTGGTCCCACAAAAATGTAGTAGTAAGCAAAGTTGCAAATCCCAATGAGGTGATTCGGTGATCTAGATTTTTCCACGAGAGCCTGTCGCGGGATATCGGCTGGAAACACTGGTACCCGTATGGCCACATTTGGCAGAGAACCCTTAAAAATGTTTCTGCCATTTTGATCCCGAAAATGAGATCAGAGCTGTTGGGGCACATCCTCATCACATTTGCTATCGAATATAAAAAGTTTATCGAAATCCATCCACCCGAAATGGGCTATGCGTGACAAAACAGACAAAAAATTCCTAGATCGTTACACCTAATGCCCTTAGTGGAAACTCCGATTGCTTCGAGCGCTCTATTACAATAAGTATCATGCACGAAGTACTCGAAAACGATCATATCTGCATAGCCAATAAACGTTTATCGGTCATATTAGGATCACACTGAACCACCGCAATAATAATGCCCACAAAAGTACACTTACATTTCCATTCCATCTTTCGCGATCGATGTAGCAGTCTTCCAGAGAATGTTGTTTAGCTACAGCATAATAATGTATAAGCCAGCAAAACAACGAAGGACAACTTATTTAGTATGCACTTGCAGAGCTTAAAATAAATATATTAACATTAAATATTGAAACAACGCACGACAGTAGCTACAGTAAAACTAGGTTACTTGCGTTATAGTGAATACTATGATGTTCTGCTTGTATTAAAACAAGATCCTTATAACGTAATGTAGTATGAAAAATAACAAAGAATTAGCAAT
>JASANE010021115.1:0-22490 GCA_030248225.1 Trileptium ribeirensis
CGTTAGAATAATTATTAAAATCTGGTACAGCGAACAATAAATGTCATCCTAGACAGCTGCGCTTATTCTGGGTGAAATCTACTCGTTACTAAAAAGGGGGAAGGAAATTGCAGCGAAGCTTCGGTTGGAAAACGTCGGTGGAACAAACATTAAATATTTGCGAGCTATAAATCGCTATCCAATCACGCCGAGGCTTACAAGTAGGGATATGTAATGAATTCAGTACTATGCAAAACAAAACATTTAACACTATAATTAAAATAATTCTTATTGGACTTATGGATACTTAACTTTTTCCCAAAATTACACCTGGAACTTCTTAGAATCACCTACAGACAGATTTTACACAGCAGCTTTCTGGAAAACCTTCCCAAGTCCGAAACATGTTCTTGAGCGGACGGTGAATAACCATGATCAGAAACTTTCCCACCAAAACATTTACAATCTTCCAGCGCGCAGATAGCCGAAAGTAGGTAGAAAAACACAACCTAGATGACAGATATCTTTGCGGCCAAATAAAGTAATAATGGGTGCATTATTTCTCTTTTTTATATTATTTTTCTCGAGTTTAATGTACTAAATACCCAACGGTATGTGACATGAATAGCGTAACTCAGCATTGGCTAAATTAAAATTGTGTTTGGAACTGGCATTTTGCGCGTTCTTCACACCCGCTTCTCTGTTATAACAATTCTTCTGTAATTGCCTCACTTGGTATGCACTTTGTCGCACATTTTACACTTACAACAACAGCGGCCAGGTCTTATTCAACATTTTACAAAAAGCAATCGGTTTAAACTACGCGCAATTTATAGGTAATATAAAAAACAATATTGAGTTTATTTTTAGTTTAATGTAAGGTATAAGTACTGTAATGTTATGTATATATACTCTCCTACAGTATATGTTTCTCGGCTTTGACCTATATACCACCCCTAAAACCTCTGGCACCCTTGATTTATTTTATTTTATAACAATGTGCTAGATCAGTTCGGAAACATCACCAACGTACTGTGTGTGTCCTAAAGTCCTATAATCGCGTATATAAATGTACAGCAAGCAACGTATAGTCAATTAAGCAGTGACAGGCCAAATTCGCTTCGGTAAATCAAGTGTGCCGATGGTCGAACTTTGCATCATTTGAAAACCCCTTCAAGATATACTACATTTATTTTGGTAGTGCGGTCACTACGCCACCGTATAGAACAAACAGAAATTATTACCGTTCTAAATGTCCATAAGAAAAATGAAGGACGAACAGCTGCAAACTATACTTTGGAAATCAGGTTGGTCGACCCTAAACCATTTAAAAAGCCACTAAATTGCTTGAAACTTTCGTACTCAATTTGAGATAACCAAACATTCGTAGAGAAAAAAGCTAAATATAGACCATTTTTGATACTCCAGTACGCATCACATAAACCAACGCGTGATGGGGTTCGTTGGCAGGAAAGCCCCAGAATCCCCTGAAACGGTATAATATAGACAAGCTGGACTTTACATTTTAGAACAATCGTTTATATCATAACTTATAACCTTAAATAAACTCCTTTGAAGGCTCAAAAACGCAAAAACATGCTCAAATTTTAAAAATCGATGTTTCTACTAAAGGTTGACGAGCCATCTTCGGGCTTACAGTGACCCAGAGAATCACTCAAAAAATAATCTCAATGAGCCGATTCTGGTGCGCGATGTGAGGCCTCTTTCTTGATATATGGGCTGCGGAACAAACTAACCGCATGACCATATTTGAAAAAGATCCGTTAATAACCAGTTTAAGCCATTTTAACTAGGAAAGTAGGGTCAGAGATCTTAGCGTTCAACAAAAAGACACATCGTCCTCACTTTTGCTGTCAAGCAAAAATATTTGCCTAAACTCATTCAACCGAAGCGTAGTGATAGTGACAACGATAGCCGAAAAAATAAAATTTTAAGCTATTTTACCTTTGTTTACGCTTTTATTGGAAACTCCGACCGCTTCACTCGCAATGTTTCAGCTACACCGATACAATCCGAATAGGAAAATTTGTGCTGTTACAATATGACCAACGTCAGTGGTAGGAGTGTAGTATCAATACATGATAATTTCGTATAATTGGCTGTATTTTGGATTAAAATACAATAGGGCTTTTAACTTTCTATAGCAATTACTTGAAAGCGCTACTAGTATGGAAAATGCTATAGATATCATACATGACTATTTATCCTGTGAAAATTTGAGACATATCGGTTCAGAAGCTACGAATTTCTATACCAAAGCAGATAAACTAGGGTTAATTTTGACTACAACATGAGGCTGTGTAAAACCTTCATGCTATTAAACTGGTGCAGAAATACATGATAATGACACATGCTCTAGTGTGCAGCTTAGCTCAGCTGCATGAGAATGAAAAAAGGAAAAAAATTAACATCTGTCCACAGTTGTACATGTTGTAATAAATTTGTTCAAGCTATACATCCAAGTATAATATGCCGTTGATCCCGCCTGATGTATTGGCCTAATGTGAAAAAACGTTATCCGCAAGAAGATATTTCTTGGGTTTATATAATTCCTGATGCTAAATTAGCATGAGTTATCTTTATGCATTTATCTGAAAATATTCAGTTCGCCTTAGCATTTGTAAGCAGGTTATTTCTCGTACATTGTCGATACCTCCTATCTACCAAATTTCGGAAATATTTATTAAATTCAAAGTTCTGAACTATTTAGAAAGTTGTTTGAAACTGACGTACATAATTAATGGTTGTAATGGCCGTTCAGGTAAACGTAACTGATATAAACTTCCAACTTAATCTTAGAATATTATACCACAAGTCACAACTGATAGAGCTTTCCACAAATACAACAAAGATACCAATGAACTTGGAATTAATGGTTTGGCGTTCAATAGCAGCATTGTCTGGTGTTTTTTAAGATGCTGTCAGAATTCGTGGTAAAGATAGTACCCGTGAGCAAAACATCTATTTTTTCCGGCACCTAATCGACATTTCAAATGTAAAATAGCACGTCAGACAACTTGCATTCGATGACAAAATATAAGACAACAGGTTAAAAGACAACTTTCCTCTACGAATATGGTTTAGATCAAATGGACTAGATACCTGTAATAAAAACTGTCCAGAAAAATGAGATGGTAGATTTAGCGCAAAAGGGGGCTGGAGTAAATTTTACTGGCTCTTATATGTTATAACCATATCTACAAATTATTTAGTATGGGCTCAAAACTGGGGACGTATAATAATTTGTATTAAGATGGATAAAACCACATAAAAGATATTGAAAGGGTTTATTAAAGAGCCGAGTGCGAATGTAATCAAACCATTTACTTGGATTGAATAAGACTAATTTAGAACATCATATCCAGATAATTTATTGTAACATTTCGGCATCTTACAGAACATATGGGTACGATTTGAAATTCTGCGCCAAAAATGTGAACACTCTGGAATTCTAGAAAAGCTCTCGATCATTTTTAAATGCATGCAACAATTTTATCAAATAAAGGTTAGACGATATAGACGAAATATCACTCAACTTGAAGCATGTTTCTAAGCTTAATATTAAGTTAAATACACAGTTATTACAAGTTGTGTTTACCCTAAGCAGTATTAGACATTAATTTTACAAAACCTAGATCATAATCCGTAATTGTAGAACACAAAGCTGAGCGTGCCCGTATGCTATATCATGTTCTAGACAAAACGGGTAGAATTTACACATTGATCGAAAAATTCTACATTAAACTAGATGCACCATAGAAGCTTCAAAACCAGAAATCTACATTTAATACCTTTAATAAAAATTCGCTAGGTAGATTACATTGATAGTATTTGGAATATCTACGATAACCCGTGAAATTCGTTTTGTTTGTAACTTTGTTTCAACTTTTATTATTCAGAAACCCATCAGCGGGTTTAGTATTTTTTCTTTGAGATAAGTTCAAGATTACACACCTCCAAGCATGATTTGTCTATATACTCTGGCTGGGGAAGAGCAGATGTCCCACAACACAACGTTTCAGGCTCAGATCGGGTCCTATTTTGCCCTAGTAAAATTAAATAAAATAAACGCTCATACTGCTACAACTGAGAATCGATTCGTCTTAAGTTTACAGAAAAACACGCTGAGGAATAATTTCTGAAAATATTCCTTCATCTAGAATTTGTAAATGTCATCTTCGTGGTTATTTTCACCCAACAACATAATATTTAGATGAGCAGGGCACGAATTCATTTTTCGCAATTTTCCGCAATAATATCTATCATGTTTTAGCTATTGCGTCTTACAACAGATGATCTGAAGGCACATTAATAAACAAACACCCTTTGCTATTATAAACCTCTTTTACACAGTCATCAATGCACGGTAATTTGTTAATACAGATTTTTTCTTCAAAAGATCAACCTTAAACAAGTTATCAAAAATTGCAGACAAAACATATGGTTTGTAGCGCATGTTCGCGATTTCATGTATTTGTACCGACTTGTACAGTGAATATTAACCATCCTCGCTACAGAAACCTGGAATATAATATAAACATACTAAAAGCATGTCGATTCGTTCTTCGGAATAAATATAAAAATAGCTGTTTTTTAACGCTGGTGCCATTAAACAGTGTTGCAATTAATGGAATTTATCAAATAGGTCACGTATAATCGATAGCTGGTAACGATATTCTAAAATAAAAGGTTGTGAGCAAAATTGATGTACTGTGCAATTAAAATGGACAAGAGTACCTAATATTAATGTTTTATTTTAAAATTGTAGCGTATAAGCATCAACATGTGCTGTGAATGTTTTGACATAGGTGGTTGAGCTGGAAAACGACGAGACACAATATCATACATAATAGAGTAAAAATTGTTATTTACGCGATCTTTATATTCGCTCGGTTACATAACTCCGTTTTGGGGGGGGCGAGAAGGGGAGAGAATATAGCGCATAATGCGACACAGCAGATACTTTAGTGTACCTTCAGTTAAATTTTGCTAAAAGTTCTTAAAGTCGATTTTGTAAGAGCGAAAATCAAATAAGTCCAGAGTTCAGATTCCGCCTGATGTCATACTAATTGTTTCGATTAACGGGACGCTATAACCATCGTCGTATCGGGCCGAGTATAAAACTGTTGATTAATAAGCAACGGGAGTAATAATAGTATTCACCGCGCATGATTATGATAGCCAGGGTCGTATGGGCATGGTGTTAGGAAGTTGCGTCATGCAGCAGGGTATCGTTATTACATTACAACTAAAGGTAAATATTCGCTAAAAACACTTCCACTCTTACGGGCCAAACTATATTTCGATTAGTCGTCACATTGCTGTTAAGAACGAGGTTTTATCGAATATATCAGCAAATACAAGCACCAAAATATAAAACTATTGTGCTATAACTTGTATGTATATGAATAAATTATTTATTATCTGCAGCAAACACAAATAGCAAACTCAAAATTTGCCGCGAAGTGCATTGGTGAAGGATTAATTTCATTCTTGCGGATCGGTCTACTGTATATATACTATCTTTAAATTATTACGAGAAATAGTTCGTTGTTGTATGTAGGCAAACAGAAATGTAAATTTTTAATCATTACCTTGTCAATCATTTGCAATTTTGTCATTATGGAAAAGTATTCTCCACAACTGCATTTTAATGGATAATGAGAGTTTTGAACGCATCGGTGGTGTTTTGCTATGTCAATACCGACAATTAGGCAATATTCTGTAGCGTTAGCAAATATAGAGGACTTCTCTATAACCTTAACCGATTATGATTAAAGCCTAACGAAAGTTTATTAATTTCTGAAGCTCTACTGTTAGTGCTCGATAAGTTCGGCATTATCTATTTGATACTAGTTTTATAAAACACCATTTACCTAGTCAGCTGGTTCGCCCCTAGACCTAATCTAGATGCAACTTATATAAATGATGTAATAATTTAGTCTGCGAAACTTTGGGGAAGTTGGTTCTTAAACGAGACCATTTTGTTTTTAGTATTGTTGGAACCTTACTTGTGGCGAATTGTTTTATGAAAATAAAACGATAATAGCTAAGTTGTAATGTTTGAGTTATATCCTTATACTGCGCATCATACGACTTTTCTTAAATTAAAATTGTTTGATTATTCGTGAACGATATCTCGTAGACTTTATAGGATGCAGTCTGCACAGCCAGTGGCGTTTTGTTAAGCTAGGTAACTAATAGTGATAATAACTAAATAGAAATTCCTAGCAACCGGGACTCGTCATTTTGCTGTGAAATTAGAAATTGCGAACGTCTATAGGAATCAGATATAAAATTTATGTTAAGCGCTTCTTTTGTGAGCTTTCTAGTCGAAAACTAATTAGGTTCAGCGCTTAAGTAGACAAGAAATTATTGTACATTGGAAAACAGTTTTTTCTAAGATTGCAATTATCCGTAGAATGAGCTTTGTAAAATGCATTTGGACACCGTATATTTTATAAAACCATTGCGAAATATTTCTCGGCTGGTTGTTACACAAAACATGAGTTTTTTTACATCTGATTATGTCATCCGAAAAATAATTCTGTGTTTGGAACGAAAGCAATGTTTTTTGTACTGATACTTATCTCTCAAAAGGTTTTTGAATTCATTAAAACACTGGTAAAGCATTATTGCTTAACTTTGTACATGCCTACCCCTCGACTCCAACCGCGCATTACGTTGTTTAAAAGTCACGTGTTATGGTTTCACCAGTTTTTGTTATCTTTTACAAGGAAGATATTTCCATAAGCCCTCGTGGTAACGCGAAACTATGTTCTCCACGCCTATTAGCATGTTTGTTTAAGCCATTTAAAAGTTCTTTTATTAAAAATAGGCCATTTAATAAAATTCTTACATTACACCATCCACTATAAGATTAAGTTATATTTAACCATACCAGTATAGTCATCGCTGCCTTTCACCGTCTGACTTGCACTTTTTGCAGGTTAAAATTAAGTAAAAAAACTTGAGGGGTACTGTTGGCTCAAGGAAATGTGTTTCCTTACCTGCCGAAGTTTTTGTAAGTACTAATATTACTGCGTAGCATTATAGCATGAGTTATTTACATACCCTCGTTTCCTGCTTATATTTTTGGAGCGTTCTTGAGGCACAAATGCTTGAGGGTTACACAAATAGTCTTAGATCTTAAAATAATAGGATAAAACCAAAAATGGCTTTCTATGGGTGCTTTGCCAAATCTGCCCGCGCGGGTACTAGTATTTCATCGCTCATATTTCATATAACACAGGCTTCACATCGGAAAACGGAGATCACCATGTAGAAACAGCTGATTGAGATCTACAACTTTGTTGACCACCGCCATATTATTGTCGGGCCATTAGCTGGCACGCTGCCGATCCAAATATGGTTCGCCCACCATTCGTCAGAAATCGCGATTTTTTTATCTCGCCGTGCTATTGTTTATTTTACATTACGAGGCCCGCCTATTGGGTAATCAAATACTCTGAAATGATGGTTTGGTTATCTATGGACCAGCACAAGAAAATCCAGTTGTGAGTGTTTTCGATATGTTTATGATCGACGAGGTTTTATATTTTTCGAAGAGTTCAAGATTAAAGAGGTTTTGGGGTAGTCTATACCAGTAATTAAACAAAATGATAACTTAAAAACCGAAAACCACACTCACTCGGTTTCACGATTACTTGCGAGACGCTAGTTAAGTACATTGGGCAGCACAGTTGTTGTATTATTCTTTGAAAAATAATACACCGTGGATTCCAGGTATTGTGCCTTGATGGTAACCAACCTAGGGAAATCTTTGATTAATTGTTCACAATATTTGCGTCGTGAAGAACCGCACCCAAACCATTTAAACAGGAAACGGAGTTGTGGTTATTCCCTGGTTATATGCAACGGTCATATATGACAAAAATCCTTAATAACTCTTAAGTATTAGAGACATGAAATTAGTTTATTGACTCTCGAGAGTCGAAGCTCTGTGGGTTCCTAAACACTTTGACGTTTATTATGTTTTAGGATAGAAATAAATTGGTTGGTTGTAGTTACGGTTGGCTAAAAAAACTCGGCCTGAAACAACTGTTTCAGGGGATTTGTTATCCCAGAATTTTAATTAAATAGGTTGATACGTACTTGAAACTAACTTCGTGCAACAGTTTTGAATATACATATAAATTTGAGGTCTGATTACGATCCCGTTATGAAGTAATAAAAGCGCCAACTTACGGAGCGGATAATTTATAGTTTGAAGCCCTACTCTGCATAACCTCATTGAAGGTGAACATTAATTTTTTTAGTAATACGTTCGTGATAAATATAACATATTGCTTCTGTACAGTGTTGATTTTATTAGCTTTAATTTTTTTGAAATTTTATACACTTTTCAAACCATGATTAGGTTAGCTTGATTCATCTGTTAATTGACACAACTTGTTTTAATCGTGTAATTGGTAGTGTATGTTATCGTACATAAAGTTAGTTACCCTTGATTACACTCACTATTTTAGCGTGATTTCGATTGGAAGTTACACCAAAATCTGCATACGGCACTGTCCCTCTTGGGAGTTATTTCTTTGCCTAAATTGGAGTTTGTTGGGCTGTCGAGTTATCGCAGCGATTATTATGCTTAGCTCCCGACTGTTTTGTACGGTTGGATATTGCTCAGCACATACGTAAGTAGAACTGCGTTTGCACACCATATACTGTTATGATGTGCTTCACTTTTGGGGATATCTCCTCTTGATTATTATTTCCAGTTGTCCAACATAAATGTTTAGGGAATTTAAATGAACATATTTAACGCTTGTAATTTTTTTCAGTTTATCAGTTGCATTGGAAACATATAGCATGTATGACCTAAACATATGGTACAGGGATGATTTCTTTCAATAACACATTCTCTAAGATTTTGCTTCATCAATTTAATGCTGTATCCTCGAAGGTGGTACTCCGTAACCTTTGATGTGGAATAAAATATAATTTATACTCAACAGTCGATTTTGCAGAAAATTGCGTGTAGGTGCTGCTTAACATGTCTCATTAAGAAGATAGCACAATACCACTTGATTTGTCTACATAGTGTCAATGTTGACTTTCGGCGATTGTATTTAGCATTAAATCTTCCCTTTAAAAATATAACTAACAAAATTATTTTAATTTGAAATGGTTGTTCTACTAGTACTTTGTCTGTACTGCATACACTTTGTCTCTGTGCTGGCCAACTATTTCGTATTTAATTTTTGTTAGTGTCAACTCTTGTTTTAGGCCCTAGCTATAAGGTGGGAGTTGAGCGAAAACATTATGCGCGACTAAACTTAAAATGACCAAGTTGGCCATCCTATTTTGTCGAAAGCCATGTGTGATCGAAAACCGTTGTTACGGAACAAACAGGGAATTTGGCACGATTTTTTGTTAACCAAAATTGGATAAAGGGAATCCAACTGCCAGAAATTACTGTCTCGGAACAGAATTTTTGCGATTTCTTATTAACAAAAAATATTCACTGCTGACTAGAACTTTGACTAATTCAGGATTCTCTTTTTTGCCAACACGAAAGTGGTTAAAATTTTTAGTTTTCAGCATTCGCAAACATTGCTATCTCAAATGAAATTGAACAAAGTTTTGTTCACAAAACGAGTTAAATTTTCTGTATATGTTCAAGTATTCGCGAATAAACAATTTTTATATTTAAAATTTTCGACAAATATAAACAGTCATTAAATTATTAACTTGTAACCATAGTCGAATACGATATAAAAAGAACTTGTTCGCGAACAATTTCACCCAAAAATGTTCACTAATAAATTGTAGATTCAAACACAGCGCGAGCACGATTAATAAGTCATTATCTTCAACGCATCTTTAATTTTAAAAAACAAATGCTCGCAAACATTTGATGCTTGGTGATTTTAATCATACATTTTCATAGTGATGTCGCTTGCGTATTTCTCTACGACAAAATAATCTATACAAAAATAAATTTATTTAAGAAGTACGGTTGTGTTCGCGAGCAACATTTGCTTAAGAATATACGTTTGTGTTGTCGAACAAATTTTATATCTTTTATACGTTTGCGTTCACGCACAAGTTTAAGAATTCTTGATTTCAAATGTTAAACAGTATGTTTAAAATAGTTTCCATTGCTGAGTTATTGCATCCCACGTGTCGAACAATGCCTCCCTGTAACACTGTTCACGAACAAATCACACGAATTTAAAACGCACAAAATTATGTTTTCAACAATTTGTGGATTTCATTAACGAATTTGCGAACCAAAAATTACCCATTTCATACCACCTTACTGATGTTCTTAAATCGCTTTTACTACATTATGTAAGCACAAAGAAGCGTTCTTACAAAAAATATTGCAATGTTAAAAATAGGATGGTAGGCGGAGTCATTTCAAGTTTACTCGCGCACTAGTTTAATAAAAATCCGGCATCATTAAATGTTTGCTGCCTCCAGTACCGAATGCATAAGATGATAACGTTCTGGTACCATAAGTGGATTGATGAAAATTCTTGCATGTGGTGTGACTTGCCGATTTTCCCTGCGTGCTCTGTTGACTGATACGTAAGGGAACACCAGTCGTTGTCGATTTTTTCCTCTAACTGTATGAGCTGAATATTATGAACTGGTAATCGGGATAAAAAATGAAATGTAGTCCCACTTGTTTTCATTCTGACTATAATCTTAATAGTAGTAACTGTAGTAGAAAGAATGGGTTAACGCAATAAGACTAACGATCATCGCTACTTATCTTATCCATGCGAGTTTTTGCCAAAGCGTTTTTTGAAGCAGGCAGAGCATGGCCAAATAAGGTTTTTGCGGACCACTTTGCTGTTTTAGCATTCTTCACTTAAAAATTAATTGATTTCGTATTATTCTGTTCTTATGGACCCTTAAATATGAGTGTTGTAGTATTTTTTGAGGGGCGGCTAGTATTATATCTGATTGGAATATTCTAATACGCTTCATAAATTTTGGTGAATTTTGCTTAGGCTACATAGTGCCTTTACACAGGCGAATAGAGTTTACCGGAACATGTACATTAGGGTTTTGATGTATGATCAAAATGTCAAATTCTATATTTTTCTACGCCTCTCTCACATTTTAATAAAAGTACGTCGATTAGTTGTTTTTCATGTAGAATGATTTTTTAAAACTTAAGACAGTAAGGAGCTGTTTCTAATGTTAATCCTGTTGATGGGTGGTATCAACATTTAAGATTATTTTATCAGCAATCTAAGATTTATTAAAAATTTAAAACAATTTCTCGTCTTGTCTTCGATAATATCAGCAACAATGAATTTAAGTGTCAAATTTGCATAACTGTTATTGTGTGGTATGGATGTTGCGATTTAAATTTTTAAACATGCTAGCTTCTTGTAAATTCTAAGAAGTTTAAGCGCTGATCTAGGCCTAGCTGGCCTGGATTATGGCGTATATAAGCTGAGTTCTTGTTCGATCAGCGAGTCAGTCGCGATTGGAGATCTCAGAGTAAGTGTCGTTTATTCTCTGATTTATGTCTTAGCTTAACTGCCATACGGCATCTTGTTATTTAACACTGTTCTGGCTAGGCAGTAGTTATTACAAGCTAAGACATAGTGCTGATTCTGAGTTTAACAAAAATTGGGGTTTATTGAGAGAAGACGGTCTGCTCTTCAAATTTTCTATGGAGAGCACAGGGGTGCTCCGTACTTTAGTAGTCTATTGAGAGCACACGGAGTCTTCCACATTTTTGGCTTATTGAGAGCAGACAGGCTGCTCCTAAAATTTTCCTTTGAGAGCAGAGGGCCGCTCAAAAAATTTCTTTTGAGATCACAGAGGTGCTCTTATAATTTTTATTGACTAAGTTTAGCTAAGCTTAAGTCAAAACTTAGGCCGGATCGAAGGGTCCACCTTGTAGTTCAAACGTTTACTGGAGCATTAATATTAATTTATTATTTGGATCCTTAGATCCACCTTGTCAATTCAAACAGTTCATTACTTTATTCCCGTACCATTAGTAATCTTAGTAATATTAGGTTAGGTACTTATTTAATTGTGTAGTAAGTCGAGTCCTAGGTTTCGTGTACTTACCATTACACTAGGTCATTGTTTGTAAAATTTAAACATTTTTATTCATTAGGACTCGCTTCGCTACACAACTAAGTCGTAACTTGTCCTCCGCATAGACGGATGATGACACTGAGGAGGCAACATCGATTCTGTTGCGCATGAAAGAAAAGCTTAACTTTGTCAGCAATCCTATAAATATCACTCCCAACGCAGTGTTCATCCATCTTCGGAGAAATGGACTGCTGGTGTCACACGTTTATAACATAACAGATACGCTCGGGGACCAAATCAAATCTTAATTTGTCAAATGCGTCAATAATTCAATGAAAATCACATTTTTTATAAAAAGATTACGGACATCGCACTGGAAAATGAGATTATGATAATTATGTGTAATAATTCAACTCGAAATTCACAAAGAGTAATCTTTGTTAAGACAAAATGAACGTGGGATGCAGATACATATAATAAATCTGTTTTATAGTGAAAAATGCACTAGAAGCAAACGTTCGTGACTTTTTAGCAGAGCATGAAATGTCACTGTATCCGTAAAAGTCTATATATAGAGGGAAAACAATCAAAGCAAAAAAGGAAAATGATTATATACAGTAAATGTTAAGGAAGATTACAATGTTCCAGAGCAAATTATGTTCAGTACTATGTAAACAGACAGCTCATACTTGATTAAAATTTTGCATATCGGTATCGATATATAATGTGATCGTTGCGCCACCAGCAGACACAAATGGTTTGACTACCCATCTCGAAATGTGGGCGCTTGGGCGTAGGCTGCCTGGTCTACAGCCGAATCACACAGCCAAAAGCGAACGGCGAACAACAATCGCTGCCGATCCAGATCAGAACACTTCAGACAACAGAAACTTTCTGATAAGACAATATGACCATGATATAAAAAGTAAACTGTCTACACTAAAGAATATTACTTCTGCTGTTCAATTTTACAGTAATTTGGACAATTAATAAGTTTTGTATCAAATCATTTATCTGTGTGACGTAACAATTAACGGCGAAACTTTAATATGTATGGAAGATAAAAACTAAAGCGCACTTGGAAGGTAATTAAGACGATATGGAAGGTATTAGTCAAGCGCAAACAGGCAGTGACACAAAATGGCTAGGCGAAGTTATAGATCAGCCTCTGGGAATACATAGTTCGAACAGAATGGCCTACAGTCTACTTTTTATTGCGAAATTTTCCAAGTATACACAGCACCTATCTTTGCGCAAAAGGCTGTTCAGTTAATCCCCTACGACAAAATTAATATTAAAGAAATCTTTTAGTGACAGTCTCAAGGCGATACATGGTCAAGGTTCGAGTTTTCGGGGGAGAGGCGGGTAGCCTGGTCCCGGGGAGCCAAGACAGACAAAAGAGCGTACTGGTACGAGATGGATAGACATAGAAGCGTTAGAGACTATCTTACTCTTGCAAGGGGCACTTGCCACCCCTTACAAAATCCCAAATTGCTCGGATGTGCGCGAATATAATAGCTATTATGGATATTAGGGGCTTTCTAGCGAAATGCCCTAGGAAAAGTAATGACGATACAGGAGAAACCTCCACTGCTGATACGACGTTCTCCACTGCTGATACAACGTCCTGTACTGCTGATACGACGTATGATAGCCAAAGGAGGATGGCCACTTCAACCTTGAAAGTTTTTGCAGCATAACGACTGCCAAAGAAAAAATGCCCCCCTTTATAAATTTTCTGCCTACGCCCATGATCCCTGTCATAAGTTTTATGCCAATAATAGTGCATTATTAGATGTTTTTGCAATTATTAAAAACTGGTGCTTAATTTCATTTGAAGCTAAAACGTTTTATGAAATAAAATTCTGTCGGTTTCTGAAATAGCACATGTTGACTGTTTACTTTTATTATTTCGTCCCAGCTGACATAAAATTTGCTGCACGAACGAACCGCATTTAATTAAGAAAAAATTTGAGAACACGGTTTTGAATGAATTAAGATTTATTTATAAAGCCTAGTCAGATTTACAAACGCATTCATTGAACAATAGAATTGGTATGTTCAAGTCGACATTTTGTTCTGTTCCTTCTGTTCTATATCAATATTTCAATGTAATTTTCATTTTATTTCATGGATAACAAACAAAGGAATAAATTATTAATTTATATTGTATTATCGTAATAAATAAATTTAATCCGCTATTTAGGAACCTGGCTTACCCATTCTTTAAAAGTAGCTAGATTTTATATATTTGCAGCAAAGACAATTATTACCATGCATGCTCATCATAGGGTTAGAGTGGTTGCCCTCACGAAGACTTGGACCCCTCCCGCTCGAGAAGCTCGGTTACCCGCTCCTCTCCCCGACGGACTCGGTTACCCCCCCCCACCCATCCCGCCAGGCCGTCCAACCCCCCTCCCTTGGCAAACCGAAGGCCCAATGGATACCCGGTTACCATCCCCTTCGACTTCGAACCTCGAGCATGTATGCTTAGTACACATTGTTTATCTAAAATAACAATATTTTATGGGTGAAAAACAGCTATAACTTTCTGTCTCGACTCGGCTCTTCCTGAGCTATCTCGGATGGGCTAGCTATATGGAAACATCCCACTAGTCCGAAGGCCCACTAGTCCGAAGGCCAGTAGTCCGAAGGTCCACTGGTCCGAAGGCCCACTAGTGCGAATGTATGTAAAATACAAGACTTCTTGAAGTCTCTATTATACTCTACTGATATGAACAAGCCTCTATTATACTCTATTGATATTCATATATATACATCCGTGATGGTGTTCTTGAACTGCGAGAACACGGATTTGTGGGCCTACCGCCATTCTGTCGAATGTCTCTGTGATAAGTGTTGATCGGCACTGTTTCTGCCAGCAGCGCCAGTGGTATGATGTATTGCTGGCTTAATTGAATTGATATTTATAATCGTTATGGATTAACACTTTTCCTGTTCCTCGAGGTCCTGTCACTAACTGAGCCATTTTCAAGAAAAAAACAAATAATAGAGACCTGTGGATATCAGTATAGAATAATACATTACATACATTCGGACTAGTGGGCCTTCGGACCAGTGGGCCTTCGGACTAGTGGGTGTCACTGCTTTCAGTGATAATTGCATTATATCAAATAGTTGTTATCGGTCAAATCAGGCCGAATTTGTATCACAGAATAAATCCAAATTAAATATAGTAATTTCCATCGAAATCTCAAGTGCTGCGCAACTAATTCGAATAATTTGGCTATATTCCCAATTGCATTCATTATCGAATTTCGGGCTCCATTACCGCGTTTGGCAATTATTAAGCACATGGTCCTTCGGTGAATATTCCACCGGTGATTGCTCGATATTGTTGATACTTGACTGATTTGTCGATTTCTCTATTGGTTATTCGATACGAATGAACGATGCGGTAAGTTGACAACTATATGATTCTATCGCTCATTCGGCATTTAATATCTCGTTCAAAAGTATTTCCACTCTGAATTAGAGTGTTTTCTCGATTATTAACTATCATGGCGCCGAGTCCAAGTTTGACATTACGACAACAACAACGTAATGCCTTGAGGACAAATGTCTCAAAAGAGCTTAAGAAAACGGCGGAGCTCGCTTCTATTTCGAATGCCGATGAAAAACAATTAGTCCAAACATCAGTTGCGAAACTAAATGACTATCGCAGCAGATTAACTGTTCTTAATGATCAAATTTCGCATTAGAATCCGAAACTGAGCTTAACGAAGAAGTAACTAAGTCACTCCAAGTAGATGATATAATTTTAGAAACTGTGTCAAATTTAACTAGCAAACTCGATATTTATAACGCATTCACGACCGAACGGCAGTTACCGCGGCCACCGGAAACAGCCGCAAACATCTCAATGAGCGGAGCGCATTCAGTTAAACTGCCGAAACTCTATATTGCGAAATTTTCTGGCAACCCCCTTAAATGGGATGAATTTTGGGATAGCTTTTTGTCCACAATTCACACAAATACTGATCTATCCACAGTAGATAAATTCAAATATCTTAAGGGGTTTCTGGTCGGAGACGCACTACGTGTAATTGATGGGTATCGCCTGACTGCCGAAAATTATGAAACAGTAGTAGATACATTAACTGAGCGTTTCGGCAACAAACAGCTCGCAATTTTTGCACATTTCGAATCGATGCTCGCACTGCCAGTGGTGCAAAATGACGTTCATAAATTGCAATCAATTTTCGGTGATTGCGAGCGTCATATTCGCAGTTTGATTGCTCTGGGATTGCCAGAGTCTACTTTTGGTCATGTTTTCACACCCATAATTTTGTCGAAACTCCCCACAGTGGTGAAAATGGAACTTTATCGTAAAAATGGGGCAAAACCGTGGACTCTAGACAATCTCAGAACCCTGTTGAAGGATGAATTACGTGCCCGCGATTGGAGCCAGCGTACGTTTAGGGCAAAGGATCGGTCTTCCAACGGTCGAGAATACAATTCTTCGTCAAATATTCATAATAGCAGTCAGCGGCGGCATTCGCCGCCGGGAAGTCCGGCGTCTTTGTTGAATAACTCATCAAGTAGGCAAAAATTGAACTCAAAACAATGCGTTTTTTGCAACCAAAGTCATTTTAGTGATGAGTGTAGTTTGTTTCCCGATGTCCAGTCACGAAGAGCCAAATTGCGTGATCGGTGCCTGATTTGCTTGGGTACAGGACATTTTGTGAAATCTTGTGCCAAAAAGACACCTTGTTTTCATTGCAAGAAAACAGGTCATCATCGTAGCTTGTGTATGGCCAAATTTGGTTCTAGGACTAGGTATGCCAAGTCGTGTGCTGCGTCGTCCGCTATTAATGTCGGGTCCTCAGAAACAAATAGCGCTCTTTTGACAGACAGCAATGAATCTGATCAATCAGCTACGCCAGCTAAGCCAACTTTGTTATCTCATGGCCAACACGCAGTGATGCAAACTGCTTTGACGGTGGTCAAGGGAAGCTCCTCCGCTGATGCTAGGCTTCTGTTTGACACAGGCTGTTCTAGATCGTTTGTCACAACAAAGCTCGCTCGAAATATCGGCGCCAGGTCGAAAGGTACGGAGCGGGTGTCGACTGCAGGATTTTCTGATACAAGGCGTAGGACCAGCAACTATGAAATCGTAGATCTAGATGTTCGTTTGCTTGATGGTTCGATGAAAAGGATAACAGTCAATGTCACGGATAATATTTCGTTACCGATTCAAAAAGCCGCCATTGATGCTAAAAAGTTCCCAGTAATTCAGCGGTTAGTATTAGCCGAAGCCCTTTCGGATCGAACGCAGCTAGTTGATGTCGATATTCTAATCGGATTGGATTACTACTATGAGTTTGTTGGGATGGAACGCATCCAATGTTCCAAAGGGCTATTCTTCTTATCGTCATCACTTGGCTTTATTGCAACTGGTTACGTACACGATAATAATACATCGGATGTTTGCCATGTCGTGACAATGCACGTTACAGCTAGTCCTGAGATCAATGTTGCCATCGAAAGGTTCTGGACACTTGAGGATATAGGGGTGAAGTCACCGTCGGATTCTAAAGACGACGATGAAGCTGTTCGGTTATTTAACTCTTCCATCACTCGTGAAAATGGTCGCTACTCGGTTTCCTGGCCGATGAAACCAGATGCGCCTACTCTTCCTGACAACAAAATGTTGTCGCTTTGTCGTCTCAAATCATCGTTGAAAAAATCAATTCTAGTGAGGGTTTGTTCGAATCGTACCACCAAATTTTGACCGATCAGGCAGCGAAGGGCATAATCGAAGAAGTTCCATCCGACAATGCGGATGATTTTCGGGTTCACTATATTCCTCACCATCCAGTCGTAACACCATCGCGAACCACTACCAAACTTCGCATCGTTTATGACGCTTCGGCTAAGGCTAACAAAACAAGTCCGAGTTTGAATGATTGTATGTTTCGTGGTCCGGTATTCCTCGATGACCTCTGCGGTTTGATTTTGCGCTTTCGGTTAAACCCCATCGCCATTGTTAGCGATATCGAAAAAGCCTTTTTGCAGATTGGATTGAACCCAGATTCTCGTGACCTGACACGTTTCTTTTGGATAAAAAATCCAAACAGACCGCCGAGTAGTGATAATTTGATCACGTTTCGTTTCGCCAGAGTACCGTTTGGAGTAGTTGCGAGTCCGTTTTTGCTTGGAGGTGTGATTCAGTACCATTTAAGCCATTCCGATGCTACAGTAGCCAAGCATATTTTGGGAAACATTTACGTTGACAATGTCATTACTGCTACTTCCTCGTTAAATGATGCTAAAGCATTTTATACTGATGCCAAAAAAACTGTTTGAAGAAGCTGGCATGAACTTGCTAGAATGGTTTAGTAACAATAAGGAATTTTTGCAATCGATTCCTTGTGATGATCGGGGTAAATCGAATATTACTAAGGTACTCGGGCTTTGTTGGGACACTGATAGTGACAACCTATCTTGTTCAATATCTCCAATAGACACCACTGCCTCATGCACGAAGCGCCAAGCTCTCAAGACGCTAGCATGTGTATTTGACCCGTGTGGCTTTTATTCACCCGTAACAGTAGTCGGTAAATTGTTGATTCAACAGCTGTGGCTTGAGAAATACGGTTGGGACAACGCCTTACACGAAGATATTGTAGATTCGTGGCAGCGATGTGCCACTGATTTGGCCGAAATACCAAATCACCGGTTACCTCGTTGTATAATGCTTGTCGATCCGAACGTTGATACTACATACCAGCTGCATTGTTTTTGTGATGCATCGAAGCGGGCATATGCGGCTGTGGTCTATCTTTGGGTCGTTAATGCAACCGCAATAAAATGCGACCTCATTTTCGCCAAATCTCGAGTTGCGCCTGTGAAAGGATTATCAATTCCCAGACTTGAATCAATGGCGATGCTTATTGGAACCCGTCTGGTTCACTTCGTTCGCGAGCAAATAAAACTGTCTTTAGAAAAATGTATCGTTTGGTCGGATTCCCAATGTGTGCTGCATTGGCAGAAAAAAAATATTGTTTCAACAGTATTTGTCAAAAACAGGATCACCGAAATTAATAGCTATCGTGATTTGGCATTTCGTTACGTTCCATCAGCTGATAACCCCGCAGATTTATCTTCCAGAGGTTGTTCGTGGGCTTCATTAACTCAAAACGATCTGTGGTGGCACGGCCCGTCGTGGTTGTGCAAGCCAGAATCTGGTTGGCCGGAAAACTTTGACGCTGAATCGTTGTTAATAAGTGACATTTCCAGCGTAAATGACGTTGATCAACAACCACCTGCTCCTGCACCCAAACCCAACGTCACCGGCGATAAATTAATGAGCATTTCACATTATTCGTCATTATCTAGGCTTCTTCGTGTAACGTCCTGCATTCTTCGGTTTGTTCGGAAGTGTCGTGGTGGAGCCCAAGATGTCACAAATACATTGTCTGCATCAGAGCTATCCAATGCTCAAGAATTTTGGATACGAGAAATCCAAAAATGCAGCTTCCCGGATATATCCACGACTGCAATGTCGTCAAAGTCGTTAAAAAAATATCGTGCCCTCGATTTATTTCTCGATGAAAACAAAATCATTCGTTGTCGCGGCCGACTTAGGCTATCAGATCTTGAATTCCACGCCAAATATCCAATTTTGTTGCCTAAAAACAATCATTTGTCGTCTTTGATCATCGACGACTGTCATCGTCGATTGTGTCATGTAGGCGTACCACATACCCTAGCTCAAGTTCGCCAACAATTTTGGATATTGTCGGGGCGTTCTCAAGTAAAAAAGATAATCAGAGCCTGTCGCATTTGTCGTTTCATTCACGGTGGTTGTTATCGAGAACAACCCATGCCGCCACTACCAGAGTTCCGAGTAACCCGATGTCAACCATTTGCTTGTGTCGGAGTCGATTATATGGGCCCTCTTCTTATGAAGGCTTCCAGCGATGTACCGCCAACGAAAATTTGGATCTGCTTGTTTACATGCGCCGTGACACGAGCTGTCCATCTCGAAGTTGCCGAAAATTTAGATGCTCAACAATTCGTGTTGTGCCATCGTCGTTTTTTCGCCATTTTCGGTAAGCCTCGGTTAATCGTTTCGGATAATGCGAAACAGTTCGTTGCCACTAGTGTCGCATTCAAAAGGCTGTGGCGAAAGGTGGTGACAGACGATTCCGTACAAGATTACGTGACGAGCCAAGGTGTGGATTGGAAGTTTATTACGGAACTCTCACCTTGCATGGGAGGGTTCTACGAGCGAATGGTCGGTGTTGTCAAATCGTCCCTCAAAAAAGCATTCAATTCTCGTTCATTGTCGCTTTTTCGAGCTTCAAACTGTGATCGTAGACGTCAATGCCGTGGTCAATTCGCGCCCTCTCGTGTATCCAGACGATGATTTGTCTCAACAGCCAATCACGCCTAGCCACTTTCTTGGAGGGCCAAAAATTGTCGTTCCACAATTTTCATTCTCGTCGCAGGGTCCAAAAGTAAATTTGTCGACAACAGATCGATTGGTACTAGGCTGGAAGCGCGTTCAAGCTATGTTGAACAATTTTTGGAAAATTTGGCGTGATCAGTATCTTCTCGAACTCCGTTCATTCTCGAAATGCCATAAGCAACGTAATGCTAGTAGTCAACAGCCATTCGTTGGTGAAGTCGTTATCATTAAAGACAATGCTCTGAGGCAAAGTTGGAAATTAGCAAAAGTAGTAGCATTATGCAGTAGTAAGGATGGTCGCTGTCGATCGCTACGGCTTCAGCTCCCAAATAAGACAATTATTAATCGCCCGTTGCGCCTAATTTACCCATTAGAAGCGAGTACTTTTGCCGTCGGGGGGAGTGAGTCCAATAGGAATGCTATTGACCATCCTAATAAAATCGTTGCGCCAGCTTCTCGACCTAAAACGCCTACTCATTCCAAACACAAAGACGACACTGCATCGGTGAACGCGGAGTCGCAGTACTCCGTGGAGTATTAGACGCTTGAAATAAAAATTGTACTGGGGTGTCGAGTGCGCATTTCACTCAAATTGACAGTTACTTTTGTTCACGATCATTACGTTGTTAGTGCTGCTACGTTTGTCGTTTCGAGTAATATGTTACTCGTAGTTATATTAATCAACGCGCTTACTTTTGGTTGTCAGCAGGCTCGATTAACAATGTTAAATCGAACAATGATCGATTTATTTTCAGCTCTGAGATTCGTCACCCGTATTATGTCAATCACGACAACAGAATTTCACCCTTCTACCGTCATGATCCCCCGATTCCCTTCGGTCATCACAGATTTTCGTCAATTCATCAAACTCGATTTTGCATCAGCCTCGACCAAATGGGTATGGGTGATATCGCGTTGAAAGTGCAACGCAATAGCCGACTCAACGGGCGACCGGGTGAAATTGAAACATGGCTACGGAGTAACGGGGTTTGTCTCACGTCTGAATGGATTTTCAACTCGAAAAATGTGGTGATGGACATTTTAATCGATTTGGTTCGCCCTGCAGACAACCGAGCAATGAATTCCGTGATGCTTTTTTGTCTATTGTGGGTGCGGTTCGCGATCCAACACGGTTGCGGTTCATTTTAACGTCATCATCAAACGAGATGATTTGGTCGTCAGGCCATCGGGCACCGCATGATCGTAGTAACATGAAATCCTAAATTTCCAGGATTTAATTTCTACCGCCGTTGCCTCTGATAACCTGGCTGACCGCTTCCACTCGCTGACCCCATCTCGCGGCCAATTTTTATTCCGGGATGGTGACGTATTGCAGCCAATGTGTTGCTCTTTGCCCCATCGCTACTCGAAAAACTATTTTGTGGGTATGGGAGAGCCAGCGGCACACTTCAACACATAACCAATGGGAAATTTTTCTCAATCTCTGGGGGATGTTGGCGAGACGTTCCTGGTATTATTCAACAGTACCGGCATTGCCGTTCGGTCGATTATGCGATTGCAAATCATTGGATTTGGGGTCAACGACGTTTAGAAAGGGCAAATCGTTTTGGTGCATTTTGGAATTACATTCAAAGTATGCGAAAAAAATTTGTTCGTGTTCATACCGTTGGCGGCACAAATATTTCTCTGTTGTTTCCAGGTTCAAATCGTTTATTTAGGGCCAGGCAGGATCATTCATCATTCGTACAACAACGGGCAAAATCAATGGGGGTCAAAAGTGCGTCAACTGGTACAATGTGGATCGGTGCTCAGTTCCTTGGCCAAATGCCCAAGTACTGTCGATCGATCGATGTTCGTAAGACCCGCCACAAGAACGTCCACTTCACATCAGCCACAAGGGATTCCGGTAAGCTAATACAACAATGTGCTGTCGAAGTTGGAGAAATTTAGGCGGGTGGGATTCACACTATTTGAAGAATACTATTCTTATAAACGGAAGAGAAATGGAAAATTCTATGGATAGAACGGGACATTTGGTTGGGAGTGTCACTGCTTTCAG
>JASANE010021116.1:0-43187 GCA_030248225.1 Trileptium ribeirensis
AGTACAAAAACTACTGCAACGCGTGATACACGGAGACGTCAGGCTCGGATACTTTTTTATTGGTTTGCCATTATAAATGTATTTTGTTATTCCACAACATTGCGAATTTGATGCATCTGCAATTAGTGGTCCATATTATGATGCTATACGTACATATCCATGATAATTAAATATGTGCCGTTTGATGTCCGTTGATTTATTTCTGTTTCTATGGATTCTAGTCATGTCCAGGATATATGGACCGAGAACGCTCAAGAAATAGTTTGATACGTCGTTAACTTAAACGACAAGCACATATAGTACCAGCTTCAGTTCATGTCTAGTTATAGTTATTATGCTTCTACACATCAGTCTCATTGTGGCACCCTGCTAACTTGTGTTCTCGCCAGGCCTTTCTCAGCGGAGATGGGCACGGCCCATGGAATTTCCCCTGGACACCCGGGACAAGGCAACTTTGGGGCAATTAAAATGCAAAATTCAAAGAAATGGGTTAAATATAGAAGAAGTGTAAGAGAAAGTAAGTTTTATATCATGATTTCAAAAATAAGCTGTGAAACGGGCAAACAAGCTGTGGTAAATATCTGCAGATACACAATTTTGAATCACAAGGGCAATCCGGAATTCCTGAAGTGGGGCGCCGAGCCGAGGATGGCGATGTCAGCAGGACGGTCAGGCCGAATAGGGAGCGCCCCGAGTTATAGTAGCCAGACGCCAGCTCAGTGGCGGCGAGTGATCTGTGGTTACACTGCCAGGTCGTTCCAACTTCTTGTTGCTTGTTAATGTGATTATAATTATACAAGTTTTTGTGTGACTGCCATTATTTCGCATACTAAACTTATTACACTGGACAATTATAATCATAAACTTATTAGAATAAAATATTTAACATGTCATATTATTAAGTGTCTTGAAAAATATTCCAAATGCAATATTATTAACTTTAAACACGATAATCTTAAGTCAATGCTATACAGAACCATCAGGCGTTTACTTCACCAAATAAGACACAGTACTAGCCATATTGAATTCATTTCTCTTCGCGTATGAGGAAAACTATGAGCTACAATATTAAGTTGGATTTTGAAAGTTTGAAACAGCTGCTAAGGAAAGGCTGTACGACAGAAAAAAAGAATTTAGATAAATTATGTATACTAATACATTGCAAGATTCATGCATTGTAAAAAACATAAAATCGCACATCTGTTCTTGTTAATTGACGTCGATATTCTTCTACTAACAGCTGAAAGTGTGATGAAGGTTGCTTTATACCAGGTTAAGGAAAATGATTTGATGGTAATAGAATTATCCGCTCTGGCGTATCCACAGCTCTCCGAAATGTGGTGCGGGAACTTCGATGCTCTCATGTTCATTCGCACTGGAAATTTCAAAGTGGAGGAATATTATATACAAAATCGTATTTCCACTCTCTTAAAATTTGCATGATGATTATTTCATACAATTATTGTGACATATTATTTCGCTACAATTTGTATAAAAATTTACACAAATACGGGCAATTGTATGTCGAACAATAATTCCTACATGAATTGTGTATCACTTTGTACATTATGTATGATTATATCAACATAAATTATAAGAAATTGACCATAATAAACGTATGACACACTGTACATAATTTGTATGGATAGTAAGACAGAATATGTATGATTATTTACATATCCTTTATATGAATTTACACATAAGAATAATAATTTGTTACACATTGCTTTGTATGAATTTCCATACAACATATGTATGATAAATCGTACATGATTTGCATGAAATTGCATGCAAAAATGTATGATTATTTACACATAATTTGTATAAAATTTCAGATATTTGTTTTGTAGCACATAATTTTTCTAAGCTATACAATGCAAATCATAAAATTGAAAATTAGTACAAAAATAGCAATTAACTATAAACATTCATACATTAGGTGTATGTTATATTATACAAATATTTATGAAAATTCACACAATAGATATATCATATTTAATACAAAAATGTGTGAAAATTCATACTTTAAATATATTTAACCTCATACAAATAAATATAAAAATTCATGCAATAAATATATTATTTTTCATACAAATATTAAAATTCATACATTGTATATGTTGCATTTCTACAATTAATATTCAAATTAATACAATGCAGGTATGATATTTGATACAAATATGTATGAAGATTCCTACATTATGTTGTATATGTCGTACTATAAAGTGATAAATTTCTATCAGTTACAATTGTAGTTTTTATACAAGCGTATCTAAGAATTCAGACAAACGAGAAAACCACTTTATAAAATTCCATACAAAATTGTTTTGATATTCATACTTTACAAATGTATGGAACTGTACACATATAATGTATAACATGTAATTCTAATTTTTAAGAGTGCATATTTTCATGTAGTTTTACTGCCGAGCACGTATTCTCAAGCTATAAAAGTACGTTTTAGCATTAGAAATAGTGGTAATTATTAATGTTCAAATAACATTTTGCCTACAAAAATATAAATCTTGAGACATAAAAAATTTTCTGGATTTACCTGAACATGTGGGTTTCGGCGGAGTGGGGAACGGACATAGGGGAAAATCTCACGAACATGAGGGGAAAAGCGGCCGGTCCCCCATCCCTCATTACCGTGGACACACCAGAGGGTAATTTTACTAGTTGAATAAAGAGTAGTAATCGGTTTAATTCTATATATAATTCTACGAAACTTAATTATTCTGCTTTAGCTAGAGATAATAGATTCTTAAAACCAGTGCCATGATTATGTTACATTGTGTATGTATTAGCGTTATGTTAGGTTGTTTTTGTGCTGTCTCATCAAAATTGGAAGGGTCGCATTAGTCCACTAAGAGACTAAGAGCCATACGGAATATTCGTCATAGGCTTGAAATTGAGGTTTTAGTTCAACTTATGCCAAACTTATAACTACATAATGTATTCATTATGACACCGCTACGTTTAGTGCGGCTACGAAAACATTATAAATGCAAAATCAATACTAACCGGTACATACACAATATGTAAATAAATTCCTGTTTCAGGGAGTTATGCGATGGTATTGGATCAAAGCAGTCGAAGGAAATTTTTGATCAGTTTTGTCAAATTGAAAAAGATGGTAAAAATTGCATTACAGGTAAGAATAATATAATCGTTGCAAAAGCGCGGACGATTAATATTGTTATGAGGCTAATTGCGAGAAGCGAACATTACAATCTTTTCGTAATATATCAACCTTGAGTTCCCATAATTTTATTCGAGCCGTTAATGCCTGGATAAAATTTTGGACAGGCCGGAACTGAAAGAGACTATTTAAACTGATAGATTGTCTCATCGCCAAGATGTTAAATTCTGAGTGTTGCACTCGTAATTTGGAGAGACGTGCACACCTGTTTGGAGCATCATCGTACCAAATTATCTTGGTATCAGCCATGTTGCTTTAATCGTTTAGTAGATGTACGCGGTTATTGCTTATATAGGGACTAAATCGTGGAGGAGTCACAAATAGTAATTTTGCTTTCGAATGTGCAAGGCAAATAGAGCAGGCGAAGTTGAGTTATGCGTCTCACCCAAAAAAACAAAAACGGAAACTCGACATTTACCATTCTGGCCAGTGAGAATATCTTCGCTACGCTCATTCCACTCACTACACTCCGAATTCAATAAATTTAGAGGATGCATTTACATGTAGAAAAGATAACAGTGTTGTCAAAGCCTGGAAGACTAATTTGTTTTTGTTCGAAAAATATAATTTTGCTCGATTTCTGTCGATACTCGTTCGTTTGAAAAGAGACAGTCATTTTGGCGAGTACTGTAATACAAATATAGTCAGTAAGAGATGCTTTTATATTTCGGTATTCTCAGAAATAACAAAATTCCGTACTTAAACCTTACGCGATTATGGTTGCGGCACACATAGTTTTGACTTTTTTAAAACACGCCTGAACCATTTGAAATTTGAAACAAAAATAATTACATTTTCAAGATGCTATTGATGCTGTATTCACTTTTTTATAATGAAACGGACCGAACGAAACAAGTAGAGCTTCCGCTGAAGACACTAGGAGGAAAGTGGTAAAATTTTTTCTGCCGGTGTAACTCATTACTCATCTTCATGTGGTTAGAGTTCAAAGAAAAATTATTCCAGTTCTGGTCCAATCTTCCTTGTCAAAATGGCCAAAGCTGTCTCTTAATTGTTCTATGGCCAAACTGTCTCTTAATTGTTCTATACTAAAATGTGGCCACACTCCCGTTGTTTCTCAGCCCATTTTCGCGCCCGCTCGCTATTTTTGTGGTGCCACTCTCTGGGATGCCGTGGGCATGAACATGGTTCGTCGACCGTTTACTAGAAATATAGATTTTTCAAATTTCGGCGTGTTATTGCGTGTTTGTGCCCTCAAGCAAATGTTTATTAAGATTATCAAGCGCGCCGTGGTGCTTTTGTTATATGGAGACCCACTTGATTGTTATACATTTTTGGTGGTTCAAGGGTTTTGATGAACCCCATTTTCAGAGTATAGTCTAGTTCCAAATTTATATAGAATCATAATTTTGTTTGGTTATGTATTACACGTGCACGGCATCAAGAATAGTCTGAGTATATTTTTCGGCACGTTGAATATGATAGTTTGTTTATCTTAAATCCAGCTTGAATATTGCTTCCTTTTCAGAAGGTTTAGGTCGACAAGCCCGATTTTCAGGATATTAGTTCAGGGTTTTAAAGAGAGGTTTAAATTAGAGCATTAAGACACGGTTTACCGAAGTTTTTGTTGTGACTTATTTGTTATGCGTTGTTTTCACCGCCTTCTTAAGCTATTATGTAGGTCTTGTGACACCCAGATTAGGTACTGTTACTAAATTACTGTCCGACCAGCATTACAAGATTTCAGGGGTTCCAGAGATTTTAGGGTGGTATCAGGGAATAACTGGAACCGAAATTTACCAAGTGACCGGTCGTACTGTCAATTAAAACGGAACCGGAGCGGAAACATGGCCGTGGTATCTACATAGAGTACATTAAATGAACTAGTGTTGCAGTCATCCACCTGGCGTTGGTTTGATAAAGAATTTCTACAGTTTTAAGATGACAAAATCCTACTGGAATTATTTCTCCTACTTACTATACATGGTAATTTTGTTTTATCTACAGGGTGTTTCAGAAGTAACTTCCCACACTTTGTTAATCAATATCTTCTGGCGTAATATTTCGCAATGATTGTTTATCGCCGTTTTTAATATTTCAGGTTATTATAAATATATACTGTTTATACCATGGATTCCCCAGGACGATCTCTGCCTGAAAAAATCTGTGTTGTAAAACTTTACTATAAATACGGAAATTATGCCGAAGTCTCACGCCAGTGGAAAAATCATTTCGACTCAATACCTCCTACTCGCAAGACGATGGCTGATATTATTTCCCGATTCGAGGACACTGGCAGTGTAGCGGAACGGCTGAGGCCGGGTCGTCCAAAGTCTGCCAAAAGTGGAGACCAGAAAGCTGCATTAAGCGCTGCGGTATCCGGGAGCACCCAGAAGTCAACTCGTAGGGCTTCCTCCAGCTGGGTATTCCTCATACTTCCGTTTGGCGCCTTTACAAGGAGCTTAACTTGAAGCCCTTTCGGCCCCGTCTTATCCATGGACTCTCTGATGATGATTTCGATCGCAGAGTCCAGTTTTGTGAGACATTTATGGACATGGTGGAAAGCAGTGCGTTGGACCTTGATCGCATTTTGTGGACCGACGAGGTGCTTTTCAAGCTCAATGGTCATGCTAATCGCCATAATTGTGTTTATTGGTCTGAAGACAATCCACATGTCACGATTAACAAAGAGGTCAACGCCCCTGGAGTCTGTGTATGGGCCAAAATTTGTTCACAAGGCATCGTTGGTCCATTCTTTTTTGACGGAAATGTCAATAAAACCAGCTATTTGGAACTTTTATCTGTAAATGTCACCCGCAAATCGCAACCGAGGACCTTGTTTTCATGCATGACGGAGCCCCAGCTCACTACGCTACCGAAGTCCGCGCTTGGCTGGACGAAAGGCTCCCGAATCGATGGATCGGCCGCAGAGGTGCCATCGAGTGGCCAGCTAGGTCACCAGACTTAATTCCGCCTGACTTCTTTCTTTGGGGTGTTCTGAAAGAAGATGTTTATGGAGGTAGGGCGAAGGACCCTCAAGAATTGATGGACAGAATAAAATCAGCGTTTTCTAAAATTCCAGTGGACTTATGCGCCAAAGTTTGCCGATCTGTACCATCCCGACTGGAGAAATGCATTCAGCTTGGCGGTGCACAGACGGAGCTGTTCTGAGATCTCTCTTCGTAATGTGAGTAAACTTTTAATACTTGTCTATAATAAATTATACAAAAAACTGGCGAGCTACCACTGCCCAGTCAACCGATAGTTAGCATCAAACAGTGGGTAGTTACTTCTGAAACACCCTGTATTTGTATTGGAACTTCATCATTGTACATAAAAACGTATGTTAGGAGGGTACAATTATTGTAGCAAAAATGTGTAAAATTATAAACCCGAATTCTAATTCAGGTTCTGGTATGGTTTTACCTATTGCTGAAACCGCAACCTTAACACGATTTTCGCCGGAGTCGGAATTCCGGTTACTGCCTTGGTGGTATATACATCAAACACAAAGCATACATGTGATCAGCACATAAAGACAATTTTAAATGAACTGTGCTCGTTCCGTTTCATTGTTTCTTGCGAGCTAATAGTGTATTGTAAGAAACGAGTAATCCCATAACAGATAACCTAGAAAACGAGAATAGATTTTTAGCGAAGTGACCTCTTGTATGTAACTTTGTTTGGTATTTAACTTCATTGTATATATAGAATCATGTAACTGTCATTTACTCTTCATCGCTATCTCCCACTCACGCTGGCCTGTCGACAGTGGGAGGTGTAGGGACCCCCCCCCCACTTTCCAAATCCCCACTCGACGGAAACCCACTAAATCTAAATTTTTTTATGTCAAACTTTATGTTTTATATGCAAAATGTTTTTTAAAAATTAATTACCACTATTTATAATGCTAAAACGTCATTTTATAGCTTGAAAATATATGCACGTTAGTAACACTGTATGAAAATATGGAAATAAATGTTGTATTTTTAAACAAAATTTGTTCTCCCACCCCTATGAAATTTCCCCGGGAATGAACATGCCCCCCTTTTCTAAGGCCTGTCACATACGGTCGACACCCCTTATTTCAAGATGAAATATATTACTGAATTTCTTTGATATAATGATGTCTGACGATTTTCTAAGCGCTCTTTAAGCACACGATTGGTTGATCGAAAAAGCAGCCATAGTTTCTTGTAGTAGAAGGCATACACGCGTACAGATAAGTATCGGATTGATTTTCAGCAACAATATATCCGTCCCACAGCAATCTTGCCTATATTTGCCTTCAAATACGAGGAATAGTCGAACAAGAACAAAAGAAAACGCTATGGAGGACGTCAAAAGAACCGTTTTGAATTTTGAGCAACATGGTTCAGTGACTAAGTAAATACTCTTACCTCTGGCGAAGTAACGTGTACGTTGATTGGTTGTTAAAAATGATTGCGGCTTATGTTATCGTTTTATAAATAAAAGCAAGTCTTTCGTGACATCACGACGATTTTAATACTAAAGTCCGTTTATGAACTTATTCATTAATTTCTTATCACTCATTCAGGAAAGACGTGCTCTTACTGTAATACGCATTTTTTAACATTGCTACTGAATTTTATGCAAAAGTGTTCACCAGTAATTTTTACCATAAATTAATATTATATGTTTGTGTTTCTCAACGCTGTAATTTTGCTTGCTATTCTGATCGTGTTTTTATAACCTGCATATTGTACATTAAACTGTCGTTTAACAACATTAAAATGTACTATATTATTTATGAAATTTTATTTATTAATGGAACATATACTTAAAGTTGGCTTGGTAATATAGTGTTAGAATCAGCATTGTATCAACCAATACTGTTAACAATACCATAAGGTAGACTGCTTTTGGCGTTTGAATATTTGAATATCAAAAATAGTTAGTTCATAATTTCGACGCTCAAACAAAATGATCATATAAATTTCTGGTTTCTCAATTTTGTGAAAAATTTGCTAGGGGCATCAACAGGGACGTCGTTGCTTCCGCTACACCGATCTTTGGATTATGGAATGAAACATCACCTGAGAGCGTTTGCCGGTTGGACTGGGGCATTCAGTTCCAAAAATTCCGTGTTTTTAACGCAATGGGCTAAAATAGTAAATTACATCAAAACGGCGTGCACGCATCCATAATAAAATTGATGTATAAAGCAAATTTTTACGTCATTAATAGGTTTTTTAACTTCGGGCTGAAATTTTAGGAAAACCTGTTTCCGAGTTTATGTTTCAAACGAGTGTACCGGAAAGGGTGAGAGGAGTACAAATAGAGTCCGGAGGAATTGAATTATGGAAACCAAAAAATATATAGTCCAACCCCGTTTTGTATAGCCTACTAACTGAAATCGATTACGATAGATTGTATTAGTACTTTTACATTGGAACTTATTGCAACGTTGCCGACAAAGCAAATTTGGGCTCAATGGGTCAGAAGACTAATAAAGGCGTGTTTACACGTCAAATTTTTCGCTCAAATTTTGAACACAAGTTCTGGTAAAAATTTGGAAGCATTTTTTTGCATTTTTGTTGAATTTGAACGTGAGAACTCTGTTGCAGCATATTGCTTCAGCCAATCATGGATGAGGAATATAACGCGAAATTTTTTAAAGTCAAATTTTGAAGCATTCTTATTTGCAATGTTTTTCTGTTTAAAATTAACAGTCAAAATTTGATAAAATTTTGAGCTCAAATTTTGGGCAAAACGTTGGACACGTGAACGAGCCTCAATTGTTACAATACTAAAATAATATATCCAATTGACGGATCCTGACAAATTTGATGTCCAATCAGGTCAGGTCCATGTTATCGAAATACCTGAACGAATTTCTTCCTGAAACTTGTTAACACGGATTTTATGTTAAAAAACATGTACCGACTGATGTTAATACGAATTTCAAAAGAGACTGTGCAAATGAGCGCTTGCAATTAAACGGGTTACGATGTTATCGATCTTTCATTATGGTTAGGGTGCGAGTATGGTGTTCAAAATTGTTCAGTCCACATTTTTAGAGACCGCATCGGGCTGAAAAATATCAATCGGTTCTATAATAATTAGATAATCGAACATTATTCGGTATTTATGTAGACTCGTCACTAGGCTGTGTGTGGGGTTTCTGACACTGTTTTATCGAACACTGTCTAGGCTAGACGAAGCACCCTTATCCAGGCAAATTTATAAAAGTTGCATTGTTCATCGCCGCCGATGGGATCACTTAGGAACCTCAATCCAATCCGACCCGACTAGAAACCCATAAATTTCAACCCGACCCAATCGCAGCGTTCTTGCGTCTATTCGTCAGCTGGAACTGAAAGCGGTTATGTGGTACTCCGCATTTATGAAAAATACAGCTTATAGAAAAAAGTTACTGATGTTTCAAATGTTTGTAAAACAAATTTAATCTACGGTGGACCACAGATGATGTGCCTAAAAGTGTAAACAATTGTTGCCTGCTTGCTTAAGGATTGTTATCAATTGTCACGCAGCCAATGGAAACGAATGAATGCGGCTAATATGCACTTTATTCGGCTGTTCGAATCGATAATAAATGTCAATGCATTTAGGGCAGCGCTACAATTATATTCATGAGATACTAAAACTTTAGGATCCCTTATTTCTGCGGAAAAGGCGAAAACTCTTTAACCCTCTCATGCCCACTAGGCCCAAATGGACCCAACGCACATTGCGACTCGTGTTTACTGAGTTTGTCGTATTTCGTACGTTTGAACGTGCGTTGTTATTCACTCGCATAATGAGGTTCCTTAAGGAACCGAGCAACAGCTCTCAGATAGCTCAGTGGTTTGCGTACACAAGTTTCACCCGTGCGTTTCGGGTTCGATCCCTAGCGCAGGCTTGAGTTTGTCAAACATTGCACGATGCACAAATTAATTCGGGCATGAAAGGGCTAAATTTATTAATCACAAACTTAAAAATTATAAATTAAGCAGTGATTTGTAATATAGAACTCTATCAGTTCCCTTATTACACAAATACAATTTTTTTCTTATTCAGAAACTTGGAATACGTATATTCGCATTATAATCACCTACACACATCTACATTAACGAAGCGACAGAATTTGCCAATTTCTATTGCCAAAATTTGGCTCCGGCACAGTGTTTAATAACATGCCTATTACAAGGTGAAATTGATGCAAACGATGTGTTTCGCGGAGATAACCCTGTAATCACTTGCTCTACCCATAGCAAAAATATACTTTATCAAAAAATTTAGAAACTTTATTTCTTGGGTATATTTAAATTTTCGCTTATAACTCCAAAACAGTTATTGCTCTGAGGAAAAGTGCACAACGGCAGAGTTGTAGCTGGATTTTCCTTGATTTTCGATCCAATAACTCGGGCAAGAATTACATATAAGCCAAAATGTTGGGTGACACCAAAGTGCATAATAATTTGTAGAATGTTTGTTAGGATTCTGTCGTTTAACTTTGTTGCACATACATCGCACTTTCAATATTCTATTTATTCACACTGTATGTATTTCTTGTACTTATGTTTTATCCATATTTACATGGCCATAAAATTGCTTGTGATATACAACGCCCTTTGGTGTAGACATCTAAAATATTTTGTGGCTATGTCTCTGATGAATAGGTAGTCTACGACAGGGAGACTGTAAATGAGTAAAGCGTCTATATTTCCGTAAAAATATGGGTTCTTTTTCATTATCCCCCAGCCCGCATTTGCCCAAAAATGGTCAGATTTTTGTGATCTTCGAGTCCTCCCCTGATAATTTCAACCAAAAAAATAATTTTTAAAATTTTGGATTTTTTTCGGGTCCCATAGGTCCCCTTGGGAACACAAAAAATATTTTTCTTAAAAATTGGATTTTACGCACCGTTCGACGCGGCTTGACGAGATGAGTCTAAATGTGTTATTTTTAAAATTTCCGATAAAAGCATCCGAAGTTATGGCCAAAACTGTTCAATCGCAGAGCTTCTCAGCCTCCGATAGTTTTTGGCCATAACTTAGGATCTCGTTACTGGATCCCGTTAAAAATATTCGATTCAGCTCGTAAAGCCTTTCTCATTCCCGTTACGAACCAGTGATCGAAACACTTATAATTTTGGTACAGATTTCATGTATATATACTGTTTTGAATCTGTTTTGTTCTTCCCGTTACGAACCAGGGATTGAAACGCTTATAATTTTGCTACAGATTTCATGTATATATACTGCTTTCCTCCAGTTTTTGAATTTGCCATGATGCTTTTCTGTACAAATTCCAAAACCTTTGCTGAATTTTTTCAAATTCCAAAAATTTTATGATCGCTTGCAGCTAACAATTGTTTATAATCTGTACCAAGAAAGGTGCGTGTACTTCCCTGTTTGAATTAGTGGGTCTGCAACGTCAATCATTGACTGTTTTATTGTTTCTATGTCAACACCAGTATTCTTATCTGCGTCTTAAACTAATTTTGATCCTTGCTAATTTGGTTACAGTTTGGTGAAATGAAATATATATGCACATAAAATTTCTATCACAGTCTCGGTGCAATAAAATTTTGCGTCTTTAATATGGAGTGAACAAGCGATAATTGATAAATTGATATACCGCTAGGCTTTACTATAGGTAATAGGGAGACATTAATTCGGAAAAATTCAGGTTTCTACCCTGTACACAATTCCTGAACTAAAAATGCCCGCTACGTTATGTTGTAGGCAAGGGTAACCTGCACATACTTATTACTGTGACAGCCGTATTGGCCGTCGTATTAAACGGATACATCATCAAATGCACAGCAACAGCGATCAACTAACGGGATTTCTTAGACACATAATCTGGTATTTATGCTATAGTTTCCAGTTTCACTGATGACGTAAGGTACGTCAGTATTCCGGCCGTCTATATAGTAGGGGTGAGAACGAGCCGAATTTCTCAGGCTGTACTCATTACCAGTTTTCTCGAATCGAAAAACTCCTGGATGCAAATTGGATTTGCCGCAGGTGGATGTATAAATGGATGCACAAATGATGTAATCAAACTTGCGTGATTACTAAGTACGCGTAAACATGTTCTACCACATCCACTTTTTGTACTAGTCAATTGGACTAGACCCGTATTCCTGGAACGCAAAATTTAAACCATACCAATGTTAGTCAGCACCAAACTAATGCTCCGCCTATTAATTGTTGGGCAATGTTTTCAGGTTTCGATGACAATGCCCATGTTTTTGGGAGGATCCGATCATAGCAACTGTTGGTTTTCAAAGCTAATTGCAAACACAAGTGACATTGTAATCATCGTGGTTTGTACGTATCACGTCGCAGGGGATTATAGCAAACAACTGCGTTTGGATAGACAACTCAATCGCACTATACAGCACAAATGCTAAACAACACGACGTTGAGTAAAACCAGTTTAAATGTTAAACCGTCAAAAATGGTTATATATGATACTCAGCACCTTTACCGTTGGGTTACGTTAGATAGTACCAGAAATAAAAAAGATTTCGTCTTTGTAATTCTTATACTACAAGATAAATTTTGCCGTATGCCATGCTTTACCAACTTTCTGTTATCGAAACACCGATGAAATTTCCGCATTTGTTTCGTAACGACGGTTTGCGATTCGCTATCGGTTATTACAACATGATACTCTATGGGCGCAAGTTAAGTTTACTCGTGCATTTAGTTTCGAAAAATTTCGGAAATTTGCACATATACATATAAAGTTGTCTCAAAGACAATTATATATAATTGTGAAGCCCCTCAAGGTGACATGGTTAATCCTACATATTTATCGGACAAATTATTTATTTCGACACTCTTGAACCCGAGATGACTTTATACATTCATTAGACTCAAATTCTCAATTGCATATTGACTACCTAGGTATCAAACATGGCATTTTTGGCCCCAGATGCGTTATTGGGCAATTTTCAGAAAAAATGCTGCACTTACAAGAATACCGCCCACGGTGTTAAATATTTTGTTTTGCTACAAGAAATGGAGGGTGGGTCAGTGGGACGTTCGTGGGTCGTCATGTTTCATGGGTCACGGTGAGTCGTGGGTCGTTGTTAACAGTAAGTTCAACCGCGTTCTACTCCTAAAGTAAAATTTCACACTGCAGCCTTAGGGTTGTGTTGTCGAACGACCGTATTAAGCACTGCGTACTAATCAACACCATCTGGCGTATTATAATTTTTATAGTGTTTGTGTTTTATATTGCTTATTTTTAAGTTACGCATAAATTAAATTTATATTGGTATTGTTATTCAAGTCCAGGCCTGTGTTATGCGTTTAATGTGCGCTAAAATCATTCATGCCGGCGGCCCGCCATACCAAGGTGTTAAATTTATTTTTATTGGGGAGGGTGGATGGCGACCAACGCAGATGAATCCCATTTTGCATCACCGAGTCGCGGAGCTGCCCGACTTATGTGCACACATAAAACAGCTCATGATTTCCATTCCCTATTTCAAATGTGCTAAAGACTTTCAGGGTGATATTTAAGAGCAGCCAAACTATGTTGTTTGTACTAACAAATGATTTATTGCGAGGTATATACGTTTGTACCTCTACATGATGCTTTTTTCAGAATTCCATAATCGCTTTAGGGTATGTACATAAATGTTAGGGGCCAATATCAAGTTGAGCGGCGTGACGTTATACGCTGGTATACCGTTCTACATTATATAGTAAGCCTACTCCTTAACCCAAGCCTCGACACACTGTTCTGTTTACTGGGCGCTATAAATCTCTTGGCAAATTCCCTTTAGTGGGCACTGTGGTCATAGAGCCCTATCAGAGTGGCCGCTGACTCATCTATTCGGTGTTTTATTTCTGTGAATTTCGCGGTCCTGACCTTGACACACTGGTATGGCAAAGCCGATAAAAACTTAGCTTTACTTACTCAATGATGAAGTGCCATAGTGGCTTTGGCTGTGGAGGCAAGGGTCGTCAGGCCCACTTGCACACTATTCCGTGGCCGTTGTCAAGGTGCAGCTACTCTTTGAGGCAATCCTGAAGCTGCTTGATCCCGAGACTGAGCAGCACTTTCTGCGTCAAGGGTGCGTTTCTTCCTCTTTAACTCTTCCGGTGCGTCCGCTTGGTTCTGTTGCTTTCGCCTCTTCTGCGCAGTCAACCTCACGAACTTGTAGCGAACAGGTGATCGTTCATTTTTGGAACGATAGTTTTTAACATTTTGCGCCAGGCTGCATTGAATCCAAGCCGCATCAGCTGCGTAACGGCAGGGTCGTTTAAGCAGCACGGCAGCCAAACTCAAAATCCAGACAAGGCAAAGTCTGATCATCTTTAAGGCTGCCGTGCAACTGTACCAGATTAGTGTGAGAGTTGACTGTACTTTAATATATAAGCTCATAAGGCAGCGCAGCAACTTCATCAGGGACTCGAAAAGCGGAAACATGGGCCTATCCGTTTGAAATCGAGTGAGAAACGGCTCTGACCGGCTATAAACCCAGATAAAGAAATTCAACTTAACGGGAAACAGCTTGTCCTCTATGACAGCACTTCTAAAGGTATCAAAGGGAAGATTTTGAAGCGGGGACTACAAATTAAGCAACCACTTCCTCAAATCTGGAAGCATTTTAATCGTTTGCTCAGCGACTGTTCCATTGTGCGGGTTATTTGCTATTATGCGTCTTTCACACAGAAGTGCGTGCACGAATTGCACACCGTAGACAGGGCGCGCAACGATTTTACGCAAAATAAAGATAACTTATTTCCATTGCACGCAAAATAAAGATAACTTCTTTCGATTGCACGAAAAATGAAGACAACGGCTTTCCATTGCCCGCAAAATGCTAATAACACATTTCCATCACCACATGTCGAGTGAAATATTGCTGACCATCACTATGCGGCTAGAGCAATGGTAGCTTCTATGTTTATACCTTGCGTGCAATGGTTGATACCATATCTACATCAACGTGCAATCGCATCAACCATATCTGCCTCTTTATGCAATTACCAATGGTAGCGTCTATATTTATAGCTTGTATGCAATGGCTGATACCATATCTACAACAACGTGCAATCGTGTCAACCATATCTGGCTCTTTGTGCAATTAGCAATGGTAGAGCCCATAGTTATAGCTTGCGTGCAATGGTTGATACCGTACCTGCAACAACGCTATCATATCGGCATCTCCTGTGATATTGGTGCTTCCTCCAGTTTGATATAGTGCCCCTCCAGTTGATATTGGTGTCCCCCTCCAGTTTGATATTAGTGCTTCCTATAGTTTGATACTGATGACACTTCCAGTTTCATAGTCGTGCCCCCATCCAGTTTGATATTGGTGCCACCTCCAGTTTGACAGAGGTGCCATCCTCTCCAGTTTCACCCAGGAGTGGTCCCGCAATAAGTCGTGGTTAGTAAACTTGTAGATCTCGATGAGATGATTCTGGTTGTCTCGGTTTACGAAGCCTGTGTCGCGAGATATGAACTGCAAATACTGGTACCCATAAGGCCAAATTTGACTTTTAAAATTGATAACTCTTAAAAATCTGTTTGTTTGCCAATTTGACTCCGAAGATGGGTTAGGAGCTGTTCGCGTTCAACCAATGGGCACATCCTCATTATTTTTTCTATCGAATAAAAATTTTATCGAAAACCTTCCATCCTACGATGAGTTATGAATATTGGTGTCCCCTCCAGTTTGCTAGTGGTGTCCTCCTCCAGTTTGATATTGGTGCCGAGTTCCGGTTTGATTTTGGTGTTCCCCTCCAGTTTGGTATTAGTGCCCCCTCCAGTTTTATATTGGTGCCCCCTCCAGTTTGTTATTGGTGCCCCCTCCAGTATGATATTGGTACCTCCCTCCAGTTTAATATTGGCGCCCCGTCCAGTTTGATATTGATGACACCTCCAGTTTGATATTGGCACCCAATCCGCTTATTAGGTTTGATATAGTCTGCAAATAACAAATTTATGTGTTAACTCGTAAAATTATCGTAATAATATTTTTGTGCAGACTGCCAGACTCAGAAAGTAGATGAAGTTTTTTGATCGATGTTGTCTCGGCGCAGAGTCATTTGGCAGCACACTGGGGCACAGCAAGAAGGGGAGGCGCCACATTTCGCAAAATCCGTATGTCCGATCCCCACCGTGGAAGACGTAGATAAATTTGCGAAATTACTGCGGACTCAAAATTTTGCTCGATGTTTGCCAAATTCTCCCGAATCTTTCGACTCCACTGACTCTGCGTATCAAATGATGTTACTACCATATCCGCCATTCAACGATAAGCTCTGCTCATTGTCGATTTTGTCTGAGCGAAGAAGAGAAAGCCGATAGTAAGCGTCGCCAGAAAATTTCAACTGAGTACAGCAACTCGTCGTGGAGTCAACTTAGCATTGATTAACGATATCGTGTTAAAAAAATTGTGTTGCAGTTGTAAACAAAGGGTCTGATCGCGTTCCAACCCCCCGCCCCCAAGAGAAGCTCGAAGCAGTGAACCAAAAACATCAGTTGAACGTATTTGTGAGAGTTACCCATTTTAAGATAGCACTGTATCAACACGAACCTCCCCCAACATCTCGTCGTCGTTCAGTTTCCAGCGTAATGTTCAGTTCGTTGCAATTGTGGTTATAATCATATTCTCGATGCTGAAAACGATTAACTTATTTAACTGAGTGTATCTGTGACCGATGTTCAAGACTTTTTTAATACCCCGTGTGCAAATTGCCTGATACAGTAATTTCCAACCAAACGTTATAATGTGTTGCATTTGCTGTTATAATGTTTTCGCATGATTAATCTAATGACTTATTTGAATGCACCTGTGACCAATATAAATTTTTCTCCTCTTACTGCGGCCCTGGGACTTTCTTGAGTTTTGCATGATTTCTGGTTTCAATTTTGTCCGCAATTTGTTTAATCTGCGATATAAATGTTTGGAGATTGACAAAATAATGAATTGTTTCGTTCGAACGTATCTATGATTATAAACATCGCTTGCTCAATGTGATACCGCTCGCAGCGCAATAGTGTGTTGACCCGCCTTTTCATCTGCATTTGAAAAGACGAGTCCTGCATTGCTGACAAAGAAACGACAAACACCAGCAAAATAGCCAAGGCATCAAACAAAACAACAATCAACAAGAACAGACAACAGAAAAACAGAAGCCCCCCCACGTCAGCGGAACAAAACGAAGACAGAAAACCACACGCAGCCCATCGCACGACCCCAAGGGGAGCTCCACCCCCCCCACAAAACCCACAGCCAAACCCCAAACACACAACAAACCAAAAGCGAGCCAAACAAACGACACAAACAAACACGCGCCAAAAAACGAGGGAACCAAACAACGAGGGGGCACCAAAACAAACGAGGGGCACCAAAACGAGGCACAAACCAGAACGAGGAACGCCAAAAAAAACAACCGGCACCAAACAAACGAGGAGGACACCACAGCAACGAACACCAAACAAACCACAGAGGAAGCAAAAAACAAAAAAAAAAAGAAGCCCAAACGCAACAGCCCAACCCACCATCAAAGCAAACAAACAAAAAACAAAAAACAAAGCCACCAACACACACACGCCAAACCAGACAACCAAACACCACAACACAAACAACCACACGCAGACCACCCAAAACAAAAAGGAGGCACCCCAAACGAGCACCAAACAAACAGGGCACACACAAAACAAAAACAACAAACAAAAGCACAACAAACAGAGAGGGGACACCAAACAACGAGGGCACAACAAACGAGAAGCACCAAACACAGGAGAGCCAAAAGCCAACATCAACCAGCACGCAAAAACGCCACGCAACAAAAGAGCCAAAACACAGCACAAAAAGCCAGCTCAAAAGAGCGCAAAGCAAAAGAGGCAAAAAAAGCAAAAAAATCAACCCACGCAAAAAAAAAAGCACCAAGCCGCAAATCAGCAAATCACAGCAAAAAAACAGCGCAAGAAAGCCTCATCGCAACAAAGAAATCAAAGAACGCGCGCGCCACCAATCTCACGCCGAAAGACGCAAAAGCAAAAACCCCACAGAACATCGCAGCAAACAAAAAGCCCAAGAGAAGCAAGCCCCCCACCAAAAACCCCCAACCAGAAGCTCAAGAGGACAAGCTCCCAAAACACAAGCCAGAAGCCCCACCCAAACAAACGCCGCAGCCAAGAGCGCCCCACAAATGTACGTATACCGGGGGGTTCTGGCCTAGATAGATCAGACGTTTTGTAATGTACAAGAGGGGAAGGGGGAAAGAAAAACGGGAAGGGCGGGGGAGAAGGGCAAGCAACACAGCACGCACGGGAAACGCACCGCAGGCCGACGCGCACACGGGCAGCAACCCCCACAAAGCACGCACACACCCCCCCCCCCCGGGGGAGGGGTGGAATGCATCACCCCACCACCCTTCGGGAGATCGTGCGACTATGGGCTGCGAACTGAACAAACAAATAAACGAAGATTTTCCTGAATCTACTCGTTTTGATTCCTGCTACCATGTTGAGGGGGGCTTCTGATTTTATCTATGTTGATCTGTTCTATGTTGAAAAATTGAACTTGTATACCTTGTTTACGAAAACAATGCCTAACGGCCACTTCTGCCAATGAGATGTTTGTCGACGTTACAATTTACAAACGAACGATAGCAATGCAGGACTCGTCTTTTCAAATTATATACTAAAAGGCGGGTCAACACACTATTGCGCTGCGAGCGGTATCACATTGAGCAAGCGATGTTTATAATCATAGATACGTTCGAACGAAACAATTCATTATTTTGTCAATCTCCAAACCATTTATATCCGCAGATTAAACAAATTGCGGCACAAAATTGAAACCCAGAAATCATGCAAAACTCAAAGAAAGTCCCAGGGCCCGCAGTAAGAGGAGAAAAAATTATATTGGTCACAGGTACATTCAAATAAGTCATCTTAGATTAATCATGCCCGAAAACCATTATAACAGCAAATGCAACACATTATAACGTTTGGTTGGAAATTACGGTATCATGTATCGCACACGGGGTATTAAAAAGTCTACATCGGTCACAGATACACTCAGTTAAATAAGTTAATCGTTTTCAGCATCCGAGAATATGATTATAACCACAATTGCAACGAATTATAACATTACGCTGGAAATCTCGAAATGATGACTAGATGTTGGGGGGAGGTTCCGTGTTGATACAGTGCTATCTTAAAATGGGTAAATCCTCACAAATACGTTCAACTGAATGACTTCTTCGGTTCACTGCTTCGAGCTTCCTCGGGGGCGGGGGGTTGGAACTGCGGATCATACCCTTTGTTTACAACTGCAACACAATTTTTTTAACACGATATCGTTAGATTGTATGTTAAGTTGACCTCCACAACGAGTTGCTGTACCTCAGTTGAAATTTTCTGGCGACGCTTATGATCGGCTTTCCTCTTCTTCGCTCAGACAAAATCCGACAATGAGCAGAGCTTATCGTTGAATGGCGGATATGGTAGTAACATCATTTGATACGCAGAGTCAGTAGTGGAACCAAGATTCGGGAGAATTTGGCAAACATTTTATGAAAATTTTGAGTCCCGCAGAATTTCGCAAATTTATCTACGTCTTCCACGGTGGGGATCGGACATACGGATTTTGCCGAAATGTGGCCGCCCTCCCCTTCTTGCTGTGCCCCAGTGTGCTGCCCAAATGACTCTGCGCCAAGACAACATCTATCAAAAAACTTCATCTACTTTCTGAGTCTGGCAGTCCTGCACAGAAATATTATTACGATAATTTTACGAGTTAACACATAAATTTGTTATTTGCAGCACTATATCAAACCTAATAAGCGGATTGGGTACCAATATCAAACTGGAGGTGTCATCAATATCAAACTGGACGGGGCGCCAATATTAAACTAGAGGGAGGCACCAATAACAAACTGGAGGGGGCACCAATATAAAACTGGAGGTGGACACCACTATCAAACTGGAGGGGGCACCAGTATTCATAACTTATCGTAGGATGGAAGGTTTTCGATAAAATTTTTATTCGATAGAAAAAATAATGAGGATGTGCCCCTTGGTTGAACGCGAACAGCTCCTAACCCTCTTTCGGGGTCAAATTGGCAAACAAACAAATTTTTAAGAGTTATCAATTTTAAAAGTCAAATTTGGCCTTATGGGTACCAGTATTTGCAGCTCATATCTCGCGACACAGGCTTCGTAAACCGAGACAACCAGAATCATCTCATCGAGATCTACAAGTTTACTAACCACGACTTATTGCGGGACCACTCCTGGGTGAAACTGGAGAGGATGGCACCTCTGTCAGATTGGAGTGGTCTTCATTATCAAACTGGAGGTGGCACCAATATCAAACTGGATGGGGGCACGACTATCAAACTAGAGGTGTCATCAGTATCAAACTATAGGAAGCACTAATATCAAACTGGAGGGGGACACCAATATCAACTGGAGGGGCACTATATCAACTGGAGGAAGCATCAATATCACAAGAGATGCAGATATGGTAGCGTTGTTGCAGATATGGTATCAACCATTGCACGCAAGCTATAACTATGGGCTCTACCATTGCTAATTGCACAAAGAGCCAGATATGGTTGACGCGATTGCACGTTGTTGTAGATATGGTATCAACCATTGCACGCAAGCTATAAATATAGACGCTACCATTGCTAATTGCACAAACAGGCAGATATGGTTGATGCGATTGCACGTTGATGTAGATATGGTATCAACCAGTGTACGCAAGCTATAAATATAGAAGGTACCATTGCTCTAGCCGCATAGTAATGGTCAGCAAGATTTCACTCGACATGTGGTAATGGAAATGTATTAGCATTTTGCGGGCAATGGAAAGCCGTTGTCTTCATTTTTCGTGCAATGGAAAGAAGTTATCTTTATTTTGTGTGCAATGGAAAGAAGTTATCTTTATTTTGCGTGGAATCGTTGAGCGCCTTGTCTATGGTGTGCAGTTCGTGCACGCACTTCTGTGTGAAAGACGCATTAATACTGGCACATATGCAAAACTGTGAGGTCGGGCTACCACTATTGTAAGGGCGGCTACGTGCAGATTATTTACTCAATATGTGGATATGAAAATAAACATTAAAATTTTCGCGGTTCCATTAAAAATTCGGTTTTTTCTGGGTTGCGGCCATCCAGCCACTAAACGGTGCGCCGCTAGCTTTAATAGACGCTGTAAAAGCTTGTAAGCGGTTTCGTTAAATTTGAGATCCCTTTACTAGACGCTAGAGTCCTATAAGCGGTTCCATTTATTTTGCGCCGTAGATATCACCAAACGTTTCATCTTTGGTGTATATACGTTGCAAAAGAAGCTAAGCCATTCCCTTTACTGGGCACTGTTAGAAGCCCCTAGGCAGTTCCCTTTAGTGGGCGCCGTAGACGTAGAGACCACTAGGCGGGACGCGGATCCCTTTACTAGACGCTGTAGAGGGCTATAAGCGGTTCCATTTACTTTGGGCCGTAGATGTCAGCAAACGTTTCATCTTTAGTGGACGTTGCAGAAGAAACTAGGCGATTCCCTTTACTGGGCACTGTAGAAGCCACTAGGCAGTTCCCTTTAGTGTTTACCACAAGACGGCTCCCTTTACTAGGCCTTGCAAATTACGGCATCTTTAGGACACTGCAACTTCCAGTGGTGGGCGCGGGGCGGGCAGCATCCCTGACGAGCTTCTATTTGGGTGGTTGGCTGGGCGGTGGGCTGCGAAAGCGGATGATGTCCTTGTCGTGCAGCCTGGGCAGCGAGAGATCGCTAGCGAAGAATACGCTATCAAGAATTTATCAAGATTAGAATGGATTTAAAAGTCAAGCGTTGAATATGTTGAGCCATTAAGGATCCAATAGCTTGCGGGCATGAAAAAATGTAGAGCCCACTGGTACGGCCATGCTGGCGGTAGACATCCCTTTGATCTGCGCGGGTACCCACGGGCTTAATTTCTGCACGCCCACACCTCTACTCTACCATCCCTAGTGTATCATATTAAGCTTCCCCTCGACTCATCGTATGTTTTCTTTTTAAGCCTGAGCCAAATCTAAGCCTAAGCTCACAATTAAACATTACATGTTTGTCTTATTGTATATAACACTATTGGGGAAAACATGATCCATAATGCATTTGACAATAAACTAAATGTCCAAAAATATACAATACATAAATCTATGCCGTCCATTTTGGGAAAAATGTTTATTTCATGTTGTACATCTAACGTTGCTTCTGCTCGAAGAAAGCAAATATAGTACTATTTTATCTTACATGCATATCACATAGTCACGAAGTATTGAACATAAGTATTTTGTAGGTTACAGCACCAACAGTCATAATAAAATAAAAAAGCAATAAAAGGCTAAGATAGTGGCCGTTTCCGAGAGCTACATCCATGTGCTGAATGATTTGTTCGTTCCTACACGTGACACTAGAAAAGTTGTCCCGGAAAAATATTATAACAGAAAAAAATAAGGTCATTTTGACAGTAAAATAAGTGCACATTTGTCGAGATTTCATCGCTTTGTTGGCCCATGACACCTTTATACCGTTCAAAAAAGATTATCTTAGAGCGTGGTGTTAGACATAGGCTAAATGTAACGAATTTGAGTTTGTACTGTAAAATAAAAAAACCCGGCAAATCTTGTTATGAGATTCGCTTTACACCATGAAGTGGCGACACCTAGCCTTTTTGCTAGTTTTTAAACCACTCAAAAAAGCTGCACTAAAATTTTATAATGTAGCTTTAAAATTTAAAACACGTTTTCGGCGACATTGTCAAGCCAAAAAATCCGTTACATCGATTAAAATTAGACGCCAACTTGTGCAAATTGCTATCAATTCTGTCAGTAAGTCTTTAACGCATTGAGAAATTTTGAAAATAACAACCGACATATATACATAAACCAGGAATAGTCAGCATTTACTGATAACTAAAATTATGCGTCTATGGTATGGAATATTGATGGATTGAAATTTTGTTTACCGACAAACGATTCCAATTTTCGGCACGATTGAAAATTTATAACAGCACGCAGGCAATTTTAGTACAATATTCTTCAATTAGTCATGTGTCATCACTATTAATATGTTATACACGAAGAAATCCCTCTAAAAATGACCACTAAATCTCAGTTCACCAAACATTCAGATTTTGAGCTCTCAAACCATGCCGTTCAAAATCTGAACATTTTTGCTTTTTTTTGAAAATTACACATTTCGACGTCATTTAAATTACTATAAAAGTACTAGTACATTACTATAAAATACAATGTTTTAAAAATATTTCGATTTGATTTTGAATTAACAACCTGAGCGACGTGAACACAGCTTGACCCTACAGTTATAAGCAAAGTGATATTCCTTTATGCTAATACATCCAAGACGTCATTAAAATAGTACATATCCCACATGGTGTCATAATGATTATAGCTCGTGCAGTATTTAAGACCAACAGTTACAATATTGCTTGCGTGACATTTACAGAATATTACTATAACATATGTCTTCATACACGAATCTTAACGTGAAAAAAGCACAATTCCAAATTGCAGTGTGAGTGGCACTTTTAAAGATAGTTGTTATCTCAAAACAAAATGTACTTACTGTAATCTTAGCGCTAAAATTTCGGGCAATAATCATATGGAAAGGATTCAATATATTCAAGCCTTACTTGTAACTAAATGGCAGCTAGTGCATATATCTCCAGGCACATGAGTATATTTTTGTTGTTAGACCGTAATTTGTGTGGTGCACACGGCAATGTTACAGGACAGAATATAAAAACATCAACATAATGGATAAAATACTAATATATATTGACTACGTAAAATGATAAAATATATTATGTTGGATAACATCACTTGGTTTACCCTATAAATAGCAAACAATTTCCATTTATCAATTTCAACCCTCTACTCCTGAACTCAAAAACAAATAAAGCCAATATTATCTTCTTTGTAATCAAGGATACACAGCATTTGAGAATCGTTCCCAGATAGACAGGCACTATCTACTATAGATATTTAATAAAATATACCTTAAATAGAATCTACGCCAGTAATGGTCCAAATCGGCGATACATTCTTTTCTCTGGTGGAAGTATTTATAACACTACACATTTTTAATAAAATATCCCTTAAATAGGTTAGTGTTATAAATACTTCCACCTGAGAAAAGGATGTATCGCCGATTTGGACCATTACTGGCGTAGATTCTACTATTGAACATAAGTTTCTAGCAAAGCTGTCCGCTAAACATACATTACTCATTCGCTAGAAATAACTTGGAATTTTGAACAAACTAATCCAACGGTTACAGCAAAGCAGCTAATCTTACATTACAAAAATAAAGCATAGCAGTTGCAGACAGAACCGAAACTATTTTTTTGCTAAAAATTAGCAGCTTTTTCAATTTCCCATAACCTAAATTTCTCGCGAACGATTTGCTATTATTTACGTCTGCAACTGTATATATATGCAATCAAAAAAACCGGATAATACAAATCGACCTCCATATGAAACACAATTATTATTATATATTATTATTATTATATATTATTATATATTGCTACAAATAAACATCGGAGTTATATATATAAAATAGTATTTGATGTTACTGAGTTTATCCGACATATGAACGTATCAAATCCGCATGGATTCAAAAATACATACATTTCTTTAATATTATTCTCTATAATTGGCGTCTCACTCTTTCATTATTCGACAGAAATTTTGTGAAAATAAACAATTGATAGACACTCACAATGCGTTATGTTCACGGTGTTTCTATGCTACGGAAAAAATACAATTATTATTACTAAAAGCAATGTTTTTTTTTAATTTAAATAATTACTAACAACAATTAATGCCTCAAACACTATACTATATATATAATAATAATTACTAAAACACACTTAATAGACAATTAACAACATTAATTAAAATGATACCTGCACAAAGTTCGTCAGCTTATGAAATGGACGGTCGCGGGGAAGAGGGGGCAGCCTGAGGGTGCAAATAAAATCTTCCCGGCTCGCCAATTTTTACCATTTAAGCGTAAAATTTTTTTGTAATTTAGTTCATAAATGTTAAAATTCTTCGCCTGCCAGAGGGGAACGGTGGTAAATATGGTTAAAGAACTATTAGCCCATGATTAAAAGGCAAATGAATCTTTTAAATTTACAACTATACAATAAATTTATATACCAGAATGAGGCTAATTGCAACGGACAAAGTTGTACTGTAAGGTACACATTAGGGAACGACCGAATACCTAATTTCACCGAATACCGAATATTCGGCCCCTACTATTCGGCCGAATACCGAATACCAAATAGTTGTTCGCAACACCTATGTATGATGAGAAATCTATAACTCTATAAATCCACCACTGTATGTACGTGCACCATGCAACAGGTCGTTTTGTGTTGTGTTGCTGAGTCACCGATAGTTTTTGTTCGATGAATTTTTTGCTTTGTGCTCTCGTTTATTAGGCTGAAGTTATAATTTTGTTTTTTTATTGATTTTTTATAGCTTCATCATCTGGACAACGGCGATAATTGGTGCGTGAAGTCATATCGTTAAAAAAAGAACGGCTCAGTGCGTGGCGTTCTGGGGCGGTTGACTTAGGGTTAGGCTTATGTAGGTATGTAGAACGGCATAGCATGATGTCTCACTTCACATTCACGATGTGTCAAAGAAAACGAACAAATCCTGCTGCATTAGACCCCAAAGTATTAATTTCGCAACTATAATTATGGCAGCGAGATAGTGCACGGCTTATGAAGAACATAACTGTGGTAATCAGAACATTCGATCCGGCTGCAAACTGAATTGATGAGTCTCAAACGCATCTTGTCTTACCAAAGTTGCAACACGTTGGACGTATTTAGCGGTTTGCAGCATCATTATCAGGACCCCGGCCGTAAAATTAGGATATCTGGTGGGCACATTTTGACTCTATTTTTCAACTAACGGCGGCCAGTCAACTATTCGGTATTCGGCCGAATACCGAATATTCAGTCGTTCCCTAGTACACATGACAACATGTCTCCATGTCCTGACTGATTCTTGTGGTACGTTAAAGTACGTTATCTGAAATCTGTATTTTTAAAGGTTATTATAGTACGGTAGCGGGATCCGACTCAGGTATCCCCTTGGTTTCACCTTTTCCTTCACTCCCTTACTGCGAAGCCAAATTCAACAATACACACTTTTGTCGATATACAGTACAGCCAGAGATGACCGGTGCTCGCACAATTATTCTAGTTCGCTAGAAAGACATGCATTTCTGACCGCTGCTGTTCAGTTAACACCGTTATTTTTAATTCATTAACAGTAATTAAAACCTGCAATGTAAGGCTTCATATTTTCGCTAATTGAAGAGACCCTTAACCCCGAACCATACAAAAGAAATGATGAATTTTATCTCCTTTCCAACGCATAGTAATTGCTGACAATAGTAACAATCTGCGCAGTCAATAAACATAATATACGTTTTGCTTAAACACAAAACATTACTCCGTGGCACAATCAAACACAGTAATAACGAATCGGCATTAGTTTTTCAAAACACAGTAGAAGACCATGCGTTAATACAAACAGGTATGGCCATGTAAAAGGTATGTAAAAGGACATTATAAAATGACTAGTTTTATTGTGATCCACTGCACCGGCAATAATTATGCTGCAGCAAACTGTTTGTTACCATTTCTTCGCTAATCATCTGGTGGATAATATTTGCAATCTAAATAGCTGGTCGGCACAAAGCCTTCATGTTCACCAGTTAAACCCCTGGCGACTTTGGTCCAGCCGTCGCCCTCATCACGTTCCAATATCAAATATTCGTCGCCTTCATGAATTGCCATCGTTCTGTCGCTCCCTCCTTGAAACCAAAGTAAAATATATGCATAACCAACACGACTAACTAAACGTAATTATTTGTAGATAAAGTATTATTTATCAATAGCTTATAATAAATATATCCAATGCACCAAACCCTGATAGTTTCACAAAAGTATACCGAAAGAAATCTATTATGAAATGTGATAAATAACATTGGTATACCTAATCCGTTATGTATATTACAATCTGATCATTCTATAAATACAAAAAACGTTTTAATAATTAAAAATTAAGAATCATTCTCAGCTGTGCACACCTGTGAATGACAGCAGTAGCAGCAAACGAATGATTAACATATTAAAATACTACGATGGTTAACTGCTTATCGTTTTATTCTAGCTTAATTATCTAAGCCAGCTAATGTTCTCTCCCTAGAGAAGGACGGGTCCTACAGGATTTCGGGGGTTACCCTAAGTATTTTGAGATGACATAAAAAATGAAAGTCCTAACAAAAATAAAGCGCGGCCTGCCAAAACACAATCTTCAGAAAGGTAGCTAAATAATAAATATGCAAAAAATAACGTTATACATGTTTTAAATGCATGAAAAAGGTGATAGAATGCAATTACCGAGTAAGACCCCCGGTTGACCTAGGGCCACAGTTTTCTGCCAGCTAATCTGGGGGAAATTCTCCAGGTTTTGTATGTTCCCCTACGTGGGAGCTAGTGCCCCCAGCTCAAAGCACCCACGCCCGGCCGGATAAAATTTTGGTCCTGTAGAGACACCTGAATCATAACTTCTGTTTTTATTATACTTTACGAGCCTGATTTTAAAACAGAGCGATTTCCATTTTTGATATTAAATTCCCGTTTTTCCAGTCTCTCTATCAATTTTCAGTGTTTATTTTGATTGTTGTATTATCTTCCCACAGTGGTGTTATCTTCCCACAAACAGCAAAATTTTCACTTACCATCGAAATTGTACAGCGCTCTGCACGTTCCAATGACTTCAATTATTTCGTTGAGCTCATTATACATAGATTCTGAGTCGTCGTCAAAGCTGTTATCGATATCCCTATTACAAATAAAACACTAAACAATGATGCATAGCTCAATCTAGAGATGAATTTAATGCCGCAAACAAGACTGACTTATTCTCATGCTACAAACGCGTAGTTTCTATCGAAGCATCAACCAAGGCATCACGATAGGTATTGTGTATTGGTATTCACGGCCATAGAATGTTATCGACATGCGTTTAGAGGAAACCATAATAAGGAAGCCTGAACAAATCCAATAGCTTTCCTCGTGAAGTTAGTATGAATATGAAACGTTTATGCGGTCAATAGTTTTTTTTCTAGTATAGATTCTGAGTCGTCGGCAAAGCTGTTATCGATATCCCTATTACAAATAAAACACTAAACAATGATGCATAGCTTAATCGGAAGAGATGAATTTAAATTTAATGCCGCAAACAAGGCTGACTTATTCTCATGCTACAAACGCGTAGTTTCTATCGAAGCATCAACCAAGGCATCACGATTGGTATTGTGTATTGGTATTCACGGCCATAGAAAGTTATCGACATGCGTTTAGAGGAAACCATAATAAGGAAGCCTGAACAAATCCAATAGCTTTCCTCGTGAACTTAGTATGAATATGAAACATTTATGCGGTCAATAGTTTTTTCTAGAGAAAAAATTACAAATTACCATAGCTACATACAGTACCCGCCAAAAATAAATGTCGCTCGCTCGCGACTCACTCGAAAAAATTTGTTCTACAACTAGTAACTCTATCGAGATTGCAGAACGTAGTGAAGCATAGGTACACCCACGCCTTTTGCATGCACAGCCGATCAGCTCTCGATAGCATACGTAGATATGCTTTAATGTTGATATCACACAATACTGCACAACTTACAACAAAACTAACACCGGCAAAAAGTTTCCCATGCCCGAAAACCCCTAAGCTATTAGCTTCACAGGACGTCACAATACAATTGGGAATTTTGGGTCGATGAACCATGGGGGTGCCATACCCCGTACCTATGGAACCATGGGTCGCAGAGCAAAAGCAACACCGGCAATGAGTTTCCCATACCCGAAAACCGCCAAGCAGAACTTTTAAGCCGTCCGGGACGTCAGAACAAATTTTCGAATTTTGGGTTGAGAAACCACGAAACCACCATTCCTCAAACCCCGGGAACCGGAGCCTTAATCGCAAAACAAAAAAGAGGCATCGGCGTTAATCATTTTGCTATGAAATAAAACCAACCAGAGAAAAAATTAGAATGTTAAGATAAAAATAATCTTGCTTCCGTGGAGAGTACTAAAATGGGGTAAAAAACCAATTTGACCTCTGACCCCGAACCATGGGCCTTCATACCCCCGTACCCATGGAACCATGTTTCACAGAGCAAAAGACCTGCAAATGAGTCTCCCATGCCCGTAAACTCCCAAGTGAAATTTTTCAGCCGCCCAGCACGTCAGAACAGATATGAGAATTTTGGGTCGAAGAACCATTGGGGCACCATACCTCACAAACCCCATAACCTAGAACCGGAGCCGTAATCGAAAATCAAAAAAGAGGCATCGGCATTGATTATTTTACTATGAAATAAAACCAACCAGAAAAAAATTCGAAAGTTAAGAAAAAAAATAGCCTTGCTTCCATGAAGGGTACTAAAATGGAGTAAAACGGAACAAAAAGCCCCACATTTTGACCCCTGACCCGGAACGAGACCCCAATTGAAAAACACAGGTTTCATATCGACCTTGCAGAATCAGCGCTATTATAAATTTGCAGAAAAAATTTTTTTGCATTACAAATAAGCTACTGTAGTCCCGAATATGCCCGATACATCGATTTTTCAAATTTCGACATGTGATTGAGGATTTTGTCACAATGAGTGCCTATTAGGTTTATCAAGGACGCTGAATAAGGATGGTTTTGTTATCAAAAGTCCGACGCGACTATATTATACCTTTTAATGTGGTTTCAAGGGTTTTACGGTAGGCGAACCCGATTTCCAAAATGTCTGTTTTTATTTGTTTAGTTATGTGTTGCGTGCAGAGCATCAACAATGGTCCATATGGTTTGGATTTAGGTACACTGAGAGTTGAGCTGAGAGGTTTGGTTATAAAAGCCCAGAACGAATGTTCGCTATTTTACAGAGGTCTTTAATATGTTCACTTTCGATCAATCCCGTAACAGAATATAGTCTGCATTCATGTGTCTTGTTATGTATTGCGTGCAGAGCATCAAAAATGGTCTATATATAGGTTTTCAGAACTCTTAACACGAGGCTTGGATATCTATTACACATGGGCCGAGATCCGAGCAACAAGAGGGGTAGCTGGGTCTTCAGGGAGGGGAGACCTTCGTAACAAAGGGAGGAAAGAAACTCACATTAGCAAAACACAAGTGGCACTACACACACTTAAAGCTACCGGAAAATCTATCCCGATGCTTATTCTCGTCATTTAAAAACACATTCGCAGCTTAAATTTTTCCACCCTAGTACTACTGTATGTTTCAAACGTGGAAAACTTTGCATCGCTTATTGCAGCCCGGCGTGTTCTGACTTCACCCGCCGCGACTACCACCTTTCGTGTTAAACATAACGAAGGACTTCCTTATTCTGTCAGCATTATCAGTCACCACATAGCGTTGAAATATAAAAGATCGCTGTTACTCTGAATGAAATCACAATTGTATTATGATATTTGATCAAACAGTATTGTTGCAGTTAATTACCATAATATTGTTTTGTAAATAACCCGTTTCACATGAAGAATTCGAATGAAACAGCATCGACCAATTATGCTAAATACAACGTGGTTATAGCATGTAGAGCGATAAAGTTATATTGTTTCATAAGTTGCAAGAACGACGCTACAATGCTGGAAATTTCTATGTGTTTCGATTTCTACAGTGCTGAATGAGTATTTTGCCATTTTATAACATTTGCTATAAGACGTGTACAAAGTTCAGTGCTGAAACAAAGACTCGCTTAAACTTCGACAAACAGTTGAATTCATATCTAATATGTTTGGCAAATAGAAATTATTGACAAAATACTGATTAAAAACTGTAAGTGTCGTGTTACTACCGACACAACGTTCCTAGTTATTGTCTGAGCAAAATTACCCAAAGTTCTACATGAAACATAATATTCGTCTGATCAAAAATCTAGACCCGCTCTAGTTTATCTGAAATTCTGCTTCTGAGGTTTCGGGCCAGGGCCCTCCAATTTTCGGCTGCTGCCATCCCATTTTATGCCCAGATTTGTTTACGTCAGCTGTTAGATTCATCTATCGAGTCAAGTCCTTCCCTACTCATGTTCCCTCCAGCTAAAGGTTTCTTAAGAGCCTCCTAGAATACTATCTATATATGAGCGTGTCTGCAACATTTGCTTTGCGGGGAATTAATACGCCAGTATTCAGCAATATCAGCTTATGCAACAATGCTTGCGTTGAAATATGTTTTTGTTACGCTGTCGTCTATGTCTAAATGATTGTGACTACTGTTTACACAAAAATTTTAAAACTATTTCCGAATAAAACGAGAGTCGCTGTTTCTCTAAAGATCCTAGCTGAAAGTATTCCGGCGAGCAATGTGCATGCCTCAAGGTCTGCCCTGCCGCGAGTGAAATAGCTTTGCATATTTTCAACGGCACCGATGTCAATTAGGTCGCACGGTGACCGAGCTTGACTATTTGAGTATTGGACGGTAAGTTAGTGTACTACGTAAATATAAGTTACTGGATTCCTTTATATATTATAATAGCCTTCCTGCATACTTTACAATAATTGTAGGTTTACCGGTTTGCGGGCAAGGTGATAAGCTTTAGGCATAGAGGACCTCGTTATGCCAAAGTGCCCGCGGAGGCAGGTTCCATATATATGAATTGGTTACAAGTTTTGCAATGTAAAGTGTATTTTTGATTACAAAATTTAAGAAAGATTACGGCGTATTTTAAGTAACCAATGCGTATCTGGTGAGGGATATGAGAGCTTGATTTATTTTTACAGATTAAATTTAGATTAAATTATTTTCGCTCTTATAAACCTGCCCTAATATTACCAATCCCCTGTGAGTACCTGAACAGTTTAGAATGAGTTATTTAACCACCTTTTTCATTTTACGATACCGGTATTGCATTTCCGATAAAACTCCACGGAAATATAGTCATTACAATCTGACAAAAATGTTTATCGGTACTCAAAATTCTAACTCAACTTTCTACAACAATGCATAGATGGCTACTTTGTTTGGACTTGAGGCTGCTTATCTAGTTTATAATAATACCTCAAATGGAGTAGTTGTTCTATGTTAAATGAAGAGATAATAAATGTGATTTTTTGGCATCCCTAATGTGGGATTTAATAATAATTGGGTAGTTAGTAATTTAAGGTTAAAAAATTTGGTTAAAACAATGTTGTAGCAGGTAACGTGAATATTTAATAAGTGATTAAGATTCTATAAAAAATTAGTGCAATAGAAATCATTGTTCAAACGTTTTTTATAAGTATATTTAATGTATCATTATAGCTAAATGATATAAATATTATTAAATGTAATTTTTATTATAGTTCGGTTTTTTCAAGCTGGATACTTCATCGACATTCGAAGGTTATTCTTTCGACTGCGACAATAAATACAAAGACTTTCTACTCCTGATAGTCATCATTATTTTTTATATAATTCATATTGGATTTCTGTATATATATTTTATACTGGCTACTGGCAATGGATTATTAATATCAGTTTAATACACAGTTACAAGGCATGCCAGCATCACTAGTTTGATGCATTTTGCATACTAGCTTCATAAGAGTGTTTAGTCGGTGCACACCAATTAATGGAAACACAGCATAAGTTAACAGATTTTGCCACATACATAATAACCCTAACTTCTATCAGAGTAGCATTATATTACAGGGTCAGGGATTCTAAAACAAAAAGCCTGAGACATGGTGATTGTACATAACGATCACTTAGATGAAACCACACTCGCTTGCGAGCTATTTGAAACGGAGCGAGCGAAGCGCGCGGAGTTTCCACTAAGTCTACCGGAAAAACCGTGAAAATTACTTTTTTTGTCTGTTTTTGTCATTCATAACTCATCTTCGGATGGATGGATTGCGGTAAATTTTCTGTATATTTAAATTTGTATAATTGTAAATTTATTTTATATGTAATATTTATATTTTATTTTATATGTAATTGAAACGAGCGAAGCGAGTTTCCCCAAATAGGTTGCTAGCGTGCGAATAGGGGAAAATTTCTTTTTTTGTTTGTCTGTAACTTTCATAGCTCGACACTGGATCGATGGATTTTCACAAACTTTTTTTAAATGAACCGTTGTGGTCTCTATATGATTCTTTTGTAGGTTTGATGAGCATTCCGGGTCGGGTTTCGGGTAAGAAACGGGTCAGAAGGGTCAAAATTTAACTTTTTTTGAAATTTCGGTTTTGGAGTTGCGTATATATCGGTCTATAACTCGAAAAATAGAAGGTACAGCGAAAAACGGAGGGCACATTACGTGTTCGCCTCAACGAGAGCTACAACTTTTTTTGTGGAACTTCAATCTAACCCAGAAAAACGGGTTAAAGGTCATTGGACCACCTGTAGTGTGAACTGCAAAATTCGAGATTTGGTTAATTTTGCCAGATCTCCGTGAAAAGACAGGTCCCTAGGTTTTCGACTACGCTGAAAACGATGGCAGGAATGTTTTGATGTATTGTCAATATTTTCCATGATTAATGATGGTCGAGTTTGAGGACCAGACCCTAACATTTGAACCCAAAAATTCGAGATTTGGGAAATGTTGCCAAGCTTTGAAGTCAAACATTCGAGACTTGGTTAAGTTCGCCTGATCATCCTGAAGAGACGGGTTGCTTTGGTTTATTGCTAATTAGAACGCGTTACAAGAATCGCATGTGCTGCGCTCGCAGAAAAAGGTTAGTCTTTAATTATCATTTTGTATGAACATAAGGAACGACTGGGTCTGTAAAGTGTGAGGTCACGCTCGCTCGTTTCCCCTCGCTTGCGAGTTACTAGTTTAATTTATATGTAAATTTTCAAAATAGCGAAAACAGTTTTAAGGGTTCTTTGCCAAATCTGGACATACAGGTACCAGATTTCGCAGCCCATATGTCACGATACAGGCTTCGAATCGAAAAATAGAGACCACCAACACAGTCAGCTTACCAACTAAATTGTTTGTTGATTGTGACTTTTTGTTGATTGTGATTTTTTGTGAGATCATTCCCTGGGCCTCTGTGGGCCTGAATATGGTTCATCGATCCTTTGCAAGAAATTGCGATTTTCAGATTTCCCCGTGTTATTGCTTGTTTTTACCTTACAATGAGCACCTGTTGTTAGGTTATCAAATACGCTGGACACGATGTTATATCTTTTCACGGGTTTCAAGGGTTGTACGGTCGATGAAGTCGATTTACAAAATGTAAGTGTGTTTTCATCTATCTGGTTACATATTGCGTGTAGTGCATTAAGAATAGTCTATATAGATATTTCTTATTAAAGCCGAATACAATGATTTAGTTATCTTGAGTACAGCATGCATACTGCAATCTATTTCAATGAGTTTAAAGTCGATGAACCCGATTTCCAAAATATAATATTCTTTATAATTTCATAGAATAGGTTTAGAATATTACGTACAGGTCATCATGAATTATCTACATAAGTTTCCCGGTAGGATGAATACGATGGTTTGGTTATCTAAAGACCAGATGAAATATGTCATGCGTTGTTTTCGATAGGTTTAGGGTCGACGAGGTTTTAGGATTTTCAATGGATTAAAGGCTCAAAAGGTTAATGACGGTATATGCATCAAACACAGACTATTAGAGTTGATTAAACAAAATAACTTAAAAATGAAACCACGCTCGCTGCGTTTCGCACTCGCGAGTTAGTAGTATAGCACTGGCCACAGTTATTGACTGTCGCCTTACCAGCGAGCGACAAAAACAAACAACAATATTTGAAAATACAATTTTATTAGCTTACGAGCAAATTGCGAGTACTGGCGGCCAACTATTGTTGCGAGTACTGTGCACTATCTATGCATGCAAGAAACTTATCAAAACACTTACTCTTCGTGTTCGGAACGATTAGATGATGGCGAAGTACCCAAGATACCAGTATGGCGCAACTGTGCAGTCACCGAATTTGTCAATCCGCCTGCTATACTCAACGTCTGGCTAGCTGTAGTTGTTGCGTTTGACAGCGATGACGCTGAAGGTTGCTTCGGAGGTAACGCTGGTGGGAAGCTGGACGGCAAGAGTGGCGGAGTTTCTTTGTTCTCCTGATTAGATTGAGATCGATGATCATGCCGAGATGACGTGCCTGCTGATGTTGCGTTGCTGCCAACGACAACAGCTTGATTTATTGGCTGATTTAGCTGCGATATAGCTTCAGCTTCCAATGCCTGCATAAAGTTTTCGATACACTTTATAGTGAGTTTATTTTGAGTTGTGTGAACTTACTGTAATAGCATCAGCAGTAAGTTCACACAACTCAAAGAATAATTTGTGCACTGCCATTTCTAAACTAATTCAGACATGCGGTTACTATACCGCAGGCAAGTGATAGTTTACTGTCGAAAGTCTATGGTCTGGAACCATGAACGAAGAACAGTAACAGAACGAATATACTAATAAACCAAGGACAAGCTGTTAAACTCATTTGTGTTAAATATATCGAAGTGCTACGCAAGATGTATGTGGAAACGTACCTAGATAAAGTACATAAGAAAATACGTAACGTAGAATATAATAAAATACATAAAGTACGAAAATAGTTCTGTGTAAAAAATGTCCGTTACACGGTCCCACAATAGCAACGTCAGAATCTGCGTCATTCCGGGGCAGATGTTACCACTTCCTTATTACACCTTAGCGGAAACTAGAGAGGTTCACTGGATCTTCATCATATACAAACTCTCTAATCTTAATAGCACTGCTAAATATTAATGACGACATGTAGTGAAATATTCTCCATCCTACGGATCCAACAGAATCCATTATGAGACTGTTCCAAGTTGAAAAGATGGGAATTTAGAAATTCAAAAGGTTTGAGTACTGCGAAAACTTTAGCTTGAATATTGTAAGTTTTTAGTTTGTACTCCAGTGGATTATCAACATTACGAAGTAGCAACCTTCTCAAGCTGCAATTTCTTAAAAATCACTTTAACAAAACATTATTATTATTACTATTATCATGTCCTTAACTTATTACAGATAATCTCACTCGTAAACGAATATCACACGAATCTATTGATACATCATACGACGATCACAACCGTAAGATGTCATCACGTACGAGCAATATACGTATGGACGATGCTAGTTCCTCAAGTAATCACAAAGCAAACGACTTTCATAAAATCGTTCTCGATGGTATCGAAAAACGACTATCGGAATTGGAAGACCGTATAGAGAGTGTGGAAGATTTAGCCGACCACACATATAAATTCGCACATAACGAAGCTCAGCACGCGAGATCATCTAATATCCTGATACATAATCTTGAGGTAGCCTAGTAAAACAGGAAGCGCCGCTTGTTTCATGCAAAACTAAGTAAAATAAAATATGCGCGTGCTACAAGAATAACAGCTACTTAGCACTAGGCTTCGTTGCAGCGCATGATAGAATACATTTTTGCTAGCAATACAGGAAGTACCGCTTGTGTTTCGTAAAAACTCATTAAAATAAAAAATGCTCGTGCTACAGCAATAACAGCTACTTAGAAGTAGGCTTCGTTGTTGCCCATGATTAGAATACATTTTGCCTGGTAAAATAGCAAGCGCCACTTGTCTCATGCAAAAACTAAGTAAAATAAAATATGCGCGTGCAACAGAAATATCGGCTACTTAGCAGTAGGCTTCGTTGTAGCGCATGATAGAATACATTTTTGCTAGTAAAACAGGAAACACCGCTTGTCTCTCGTAAAGACTCATTAAAATAAAAAATGCTCTTTGCTACCAAGTAACAGCTAATTAGAAGTAGGCTTCGTTGTAGCGCATGATAGAATACATTTTTGCTAGCAATACAGGAAGTACCGCTTGTGTTTCGTAAAAACTCATTAAAATAAAAAATGCTCGTGCTACAGCAATAACAGCTACTTAGAAGTAGGCTTCATTGTAGCGCATGATTAGAATATATCTTGCCTAGTAAAACAGGAAGCGCCGCATGTTTCATGCAAAACTAAGTAAAATAAAATATGCGCGTGCTACAAGAATAACAGCTACTTAGCACTAGGCTTCGTTGCAGCGCATGATAGAATACATTTTTGCTAGCAATACAGGAAGTACCGCTTGTGTTTCGTAAAAACTCATTAAAATAAAAAATGCTCGTGCTACAGCAATAACAGCTACTTAGAAGTAGGCTTCGTTGTTGCCCATGATTAGAATACATTTTGCCTGGTAAAATAGCAAGCGCCACTTGTCTCATGCAAAAACTAAGTAAAATAAAATATGCGCGTGCAACAGAAATATCGGCTACTTAGCAGTAGGCTTCGTTGTAGCGCATGATAGAATACATTTTTGCTAGTAAAACAGGAAACACCGCTTGTCTCTCGTAAAGACTCATTAAACTAAAAAATGCTCTTTGCTACAGCAATAACAGCTACTTACAAGTAGGCTTCGTTGTAGCGCATGATAGAATACATTTTTGCTAGCAATACAGGAAGTACCGCTTGTGTTTCGTAAAAACTCATTAAAATAAAAAATGCTCGTGCTACAGCAATAACAGCTACTTAGAAGTAGGCTTCATTGTAGCGCATGATTAGAATATATCTTGCCTAGTAAAACAGGAAGCGCCGCTTGTTTTATGCAAAACTAAGTAAAATAAAATATGCGCGTGCTACAGCAATAACAGCTACTTAGAAATAGGCTTCGTTGTAGCTCATGATTAGAATATATCTTGCCTAGTAAAACAGGAAGCGCCGCTTGTTTCACGTAAAACTAAGTAAAATAAAATATGCGTGTGCTACAAGAATAACAGCTACTTAGCAGTAGTCTTCGTTGCAGCGCATGATAGAATACATTTTTGCTAGTAAAACAGGAAGCACCGCTTGTCTCTCGTAAAAACTCATTAAAATAAAAAATGCTCGTGCTACAGCAATAACAGCTACTTAGAAGTAGGCTTCGTTGTTGCCCATGATTAGAATACATTTTGCCTGGTAAAATAGCAAGCGCCACTTGTCTCATGCAAAAACTAAGTAAAATAAAATATGCGCGTGCAACAGAAATATCGGCTACTTAGCAGTAGGCTTCGTTGTAGCGCATGATAGAATACATTTTTGCTAGTAAAACAGGAAACACCGCTTGTCTCTCGTAAAGACTCATTAAACTAAAAATGCTCTTTGCTACAGCAATAACAGCTACTTACAAGTAGGCTTCGTTGTAGCGCATGATAGAATACATTTTTGCTAGCAATACAGGAAGTACCGCTTGTGTTTCGTAAAAACTCATTAAAATAAAAAATGCTCGTGCTACAGCAATAACAGCTACTTAGAAGTAGGCTTCGTTGTTGCCCATGATTAGAATACATTTTGCCTGGTAAAATAGCAAGCGCCACTTGTCTCATGCAAAAACTAAGTAAAATAAAATATGCGCGTGCAACAGAAATATCGGCTACTTAGCAGTAGGCTTCGTTGTAGCGCATGATAGAATACATTTTTGCTAGTAAAACAGGAAACACCGCTTGTCTCTCGTAAAGACTCATTAAACTAAAAAATGCTCTTTGCTACAGCAATAACAGCTACTTACAAGTAGGCTTCGTTGTAGCGCATGATAGAATACATTTTTGCTAGCAATATAGGAAGTACCGCTTGTGTTTCGTAAAAACTCATTAAAATAAAAAATGCTCGTGCTACAGCAATAACAGCTACTTAGAAGTAGGCTTCATTGTAGCGCATGATTAGAATATATCTTGCCTAGTAAAACAGGAAGCGCCGCTTGTTTTATGCAAAACTAAGTAAAATAAAATATGCGCGTGCTACAGCAATAACAGCTACTTAGAAATAGGCTTCGTTGTAGCTCATGATTAGAATATATCTTGCCTAGTAAAACAGGAAGCGCCACTTGTCTCACGCAAAAACTAAATAAAATAAAATATGCGCGTGCTACAAGAATAACAGCTACTTAGCACTAGGCTTCGTTGCAGCGCATGATAGAATACATTTTTGTGAGGCAGATAGGCAAGTACTCTTCAAATATGTAACTTTGGTTTGCTATATGACCACCATGTGCGCATCCATGCCATAAAATTATCAAGTTAAAACAATTTCATTTTACATTTCACGATCCAAAACTAAATCTATCATTAAAGTTATTTACACCGGTTAGACGCTGCAAACGTCGGTAAATATGTATTCCGATCCATGTTTTGATCATATCACCTTTAGGATTCATACGTTATACTGTTACATACAGCTTATACTACGTGGTTTGACGGGCACGGCTTCTTTACTTGGACATAGGCCTAGGTTATATAAGATTTGAAACTTTACATTACCGCATAGGGTTAGTTAATATCCGCATAGCATGCATTTTACTTACGCCTTTGAAGGTTTTACATTGGCCCATGCTTTGATGATGACACAAATAAATTCACGATATAATATCCTTCCACGTTTCACTTTTCAATAGAATAGCACAACACAGTGTAATGATGACCGCCATTGAAATAACTTCATGACCGCTAATGCAGGTTATGACAGCGACATTTCCTCTACTCGACAGTAGATTTCACAAGCGTGTCCGTTCGTATATTTTGTTTGAACCTGCCGATGACAATAGGATCCGCTTCGACAAAACACCGCCCAAATATGTGTTAACGGTTGTTGCGTAATATCCGAATTTTGTACAATTTTTTAACCAAAGACGCAAACTCCCAATATCCTAAGGAATAGTCATTCAGCCATTGATTTTTAAAATTGGTTAAATATTTACTAAAAAATTACCGCTCGTTGTAAGCGATTAAGACACTGAGTCCGAACTTGCTTACTTTTCGTTATAGACATAAAACAAACGGTTTTCATACATATTAAGAGACCCAAGAATCGATCGCTATAACCTACTCAGCGCAATCTCCTTATCCGATAGTATCGAAACGGTTTTGCAAGCGGCATCTTTCAAAGTTTTCAGGTTATCTACAGAATATCTTCTTGTTATGCAAATTATTATCCGTACTTATACATTGACAGCTCAAAAAACTCATTTAACCCAATGGTGCCAACATCTACAAGAATTCATACATTAGTAAAACATGGAATATATATTTAATGGAATGTCATAATAGCTTATATATATGTGAATCGCGACAAATAAATTATTTTCATAAAATATATTTTGAATAAAAAACAAAGAAAAGACAGAGCAAAATTTCTAATAATCAGGCCACGATTTCTAACCAAAAAAAGGAAACCTACAAATTCCATTTTTAGTTTCCTATTATTCTAAGCAGTATATCGAGCAACAATTTCAATAAAGTTTTTAACAAACCAATGCATCACCCTGGAGGTGAGGGCTCTAGAGAGTATTGGTAATTTGGTATTATTGCCCTTCAGTTTACAACTGCAACAAATTTTTTTCAACATGACATCGTTAGATTACTATGTTGAGTTGACCTTTACAATGAGTGGGCCCTCCCGAGTTGAAATGTTCACGTGACGCCCATGATCACTGCTTGCTTACACGCTGAGCATCAGTCCGAAACACTATATCCAGGCATTTTGGTTTAATACATAGCGCATAAGTACAACAAAGTTCTAAAGACGATCTCCAAAAATGAACCTTGTACCTATGTACATACATCGCCTCTTGGCGAAGTTCCATGTTGTGCTTTTACTATTTAGTCCAACTTGAAATGAGACATCCGGCGTTTAAACGCAAGTTATCACGAAGCCAAACGGCCCTATACTATAAAAAATTTCCTAATCCTGCACTACATTAAATTTTAAAAATATAGTCTAAAATCCTCGGTATATTCATAAATCTCTTACTACGGTGCGCACGGAAACCGTACGTTCAGTTCGTAAAAAAGATACTACGATTATGGTCAAGCTTATTTATAGTCAATATGTGGCTCTTAAAAGATAGATATTTTCAGTTTGCTTCCTTTTTAGCGTATGAATGCCTAACAAATGAAAATCCATGCTTCATCGAAGTCCAGATGCATCCAACAAACTCGTTTAAAAATGTTTCTAACAATTTTTTCCAAGCTTAAAACTTCATCGAATAAAACACATGATCATCATTATATCGAAAATATGTGTTATGCGTGAGTAAGGTTACGGTGACCCCACAACCATCCAATTTTGTAATAACCCATATCGAATCGCATACCCTTGTAACGGTAATTTCATTCGGTTTTTCGAAGACAGAAAGTTGGCAAAATCAAACCCATATGCCAGAAATTATACCTTGTGGTCGAACAGAATTTCGGTGTTTTCAATTTGCAGAAATTCGATTCCCTAATGGTTAACCATTTCAATTTAGATTATTCAGTGTTCGCGAACAAACATTTAATACAAAAAAGACGTCACGAGCAGATGGATTCTATATTTAAGCTCTTGGTGTTGGCAAACAAAAAGGATTTATACAAATTTGATATATTCTTGTTGTCAAAAATTTGGGTTATTTTACACGAATTTTCGCGTTCACAAAATAGCCAGATTTCAACAACGAGCTGCGCGTTCGCAAACCGTTTTGCGCCGATTTTCAATGAATCAATATGCGTTCGTTAACAATTATTTTTATGCAAAAACAAGAATAGGATAGTTCGTGGTGTCACTTCAAGTTCACTCGCGCATTACTGTATAGAATACCGTTCGAAACAAACTGAACAATAATGTCAACCAGGTTAATTCTTTATTGAGCAATAATAGATTTATTATTAATATTATTATCGAACGAACAACAATCATTTTCGATAACCACAGCTGCTACAGCCAAGGTATGTAATCGTTTGACAAAATTGCTGGAATCAACTCCGAGTTACAATCGTTGACATCAGCCCATGCAGCTGCAAACGGTGCGTCCCCAATTCCGTTTTTAGCGTTAACCACTGCTATTGCCGCCAAGGTAATCGTTTGACAAAATTGCTCGACTCAAGTCAGAGTTACAGTCGTTCACATCAGCCCATGCAGCCGCAACGGTACGTCCCTCAAGGGCCGGAAAAATAAGCTTCTCTAAGTCTTTTCTCAATCCCTTGTCGCTGAAAACACAAATTTTCAGCTTTCGTTTCGTACGTGCTGCAGCAAGCAGCTGTAAGCTAATTTTCAACAACGGATGCCCACCGAAAGCACCACAGCCCCATTTTCCCGTTGCAATTGGGACCGTCGCTGAATCTAGACCCAAATCATACGGCGTAGCACCATCAAAAGCCACTACTAACTTGGAGAGCTCTCGTTTGTTGATTTCTGGTCGAAGTTGAAGTGCGATGAGGTCTTTTTGATCACGTGGTGGCAAACCGTGCCGAAAGCTTTGTTCCCATAAGCTTAAGGCGTCGACAGCAAGCACAGCTCGTGGATACGGTCCTACTGTGCCGGCATACGGTTTGGCTAGAAGCCTTGATCCATAACCAGTGCTCGAGCATATTTTCCAAGCTCCTAAATGTAGAAAAATAACATTCTTAATTAATTATTAAAAAATTTCTCTAAAACGGATACTTATTTCATGTGGGCTTATCCAATTTTACGTTTATGTATTACTTGATCACTGATTTATTGTTACTGAATTATTAATTTTCATTTGGAAAAATATTTATCACTAGTTACAGTAGTCAAAGATAATTAACGCTGGCATAATGCACAATGATATTGTTCATCAAAGAATTCAGTAAACACCAGTATCCCAAAATGACTGTCACCAACGCAAAACCTGTTTGTTCAAAAACTTTATTGAAATTGTTGCTCGAATATACCGCTTATAATAATAGGAAACTAAAAATGGAATTTGTAGGTTTCCTTTTTTTGGTTAGAAATCGTGGCCCTATTATTAGAAATTTTGCTCTGTCTTTTCTTTGTTTTTTATTCAAAATATATTTTATGAAAATAATTTATTTGTCGCGATTCACATATATATAAGCTATTATGACATTCCATTAAATATATATTCCATGTTTTACTAATGTATGAATTCTTGCACGCCCTGGGCAGTGTTATGGAAG